>JANTOQ010245253.1:0-13505 GCA_027564595.1 Bythotiara depressa | reverse complement strand
TTGGCACATTTCCACCCATATTTTAAGAATAACCAATAATAACCAATGGGCAGCTTTGCCTTTTCATTAAATTCACGACCAAAAATTAAAATATGTTAAATGTTGCAAATTTGATGTAATGGACTGGAAACGTTTGACATGTCATTACACACAAACCGATGAACTTCATGAAAATTTTTTTTCCCAAGTTGTTTTTATCATAATAAGTGTGATATATGTGAAAATGAAGAAATTTTAAGAACATCACTATCAAGGACTGTCTGGTTCTCTCAGAAAATGGCTCTTAATTTCACTCTTTTAAACCATACTGAAATTTTATTCTGCACAATTTTCAATAACTTATTTTTTAACATCGAGTTTATTGATGCTAGTGCTTTTAAGAATGGGTACATCACAGTAAGTTACACCAAGGATAATATATTTGGACATGTTCATAAAAGGTGGCAAGCTGTGGGACATCTAAAAAAAACAATTTTTGGTTATTTGACTTTATATAACTTGTTACCAAATTGATGAATTTTCGCAAAACTTGGTCAAATTAAAAATATAAACAAACAATGAATGATTGCTTCTGTTTCAAATCTTCTAAAGTCCTTTTCTGCTAAAATGTTTCCGAGGATGTAACCTGTGAATAATATTTTGCATACCAGGATGAGAAAAGAAGGCTCAGTTAGAAACGTGCGGTAAAAGACGCAGCAGCATATCAACACACCTGGCCGCGTCTTTTACGGCCAGTTTCATACACGATTTATAAACCAGGGAAATAAACCACATACCAGATATCATAAAACTTGTGGTAAAACATGCAGCCACATGTTTTAATGTGAGTTTCAAGACTGGCGGGCAGTTGGCCAAATCGGCCACGGTAGTTTCATATGTTTGGAATATACTTGAACTTGTTGTTGTATGTAGTAAAGTATGTAGTAAAACCAGTTATAAAGACCAACTTTATATAAAGAAAACCACTCTATAAACCCTTCAGTACTAAGATAAAGACTAACTTTATATGAAGAAAACCACTCTATAATCTATAAACCCTTCAGTACTAAGATAAACCTCCTTCCTATAATAAACTTCATATTGAAAACCTTTATAATTTTATGAGGGACCAGGGGGTCTTATCGATATTTTCAACTTTATTTTCCCTCAAATGTTTCATAGAAATCATATATAAAGGTCAATTGTCCCGTTTTTATTAGTCCCTGTTTTATCCACCTTTGACTGTATTTGTTTACTTTTGTTCACTTTCTTGTTGTTATTACAATGTATGTGAAGAGATAATATGAAGTGAAAAAATTAATATAAAAAAGTTTATATCAGGGATTTTTGTTTACTAGCATTATATACATACTAAGAGCTAATTGTGATTTCTATCTTTAACAGCTTCACTACATCTAAAGTTGGGCAATATAAAAGCAGCTGATAAATTATACAAAGAACTTGTGAAGCGGAATCCTGAAAACCACATGTACTATGAAGCAATTGAGAAATGTATGGCTGCACATTCTGATAATGGAACATGTAAGTCTAGCCTTGTAGTCTGCCTCTGTGGTAACTATCCTAAAAATGCACTATTGGCAGAATTTTAAATTTGAAAATCATAGTAGCAGCCATAAAATGTTGTGCTGGTAGCTTTATTAAGCTAGAAAATCATAGTAGTGGCTGTAAAATCTCACACACAACAGCTACTTTAATCCATAAAATCATATTAAAGGCTATCGTATACTAATTTTACTTGAAATATGTTGAAACTCCAGTTTATTTTATACATGTACATTGAACTTACATATGTCTTAAACATTTGAATGGTGCATGGTCAATTCCCTTCGCCATTTGCTGACATGGACAAGTTGTTTAAGACATTTCTATTTTTGAAAGGTGTTTTTATATATACTACAAGCTGAAGCTGTATTATTGGGTATCACTTTGCATATTATCTTTTCTTTAAAAGTAGTTCAATTCTTCGACACCTAAAAGTTTGTGAAAACGCCACCTTAAAAAGCTTTTTGGAGAATCTATATAATTAAATGTTGCTTTAGGGAAATCATGTTTTTATGAGATTTGAATTATTTTTTGTTACTTTATTTTTTAGTAGGTGAAACAGAAAGGTTAGCAATGTATCTAAAGTATCGAAAAAGGTACCCACGAACAGAGACCCCTCGACGATTACCGCTAAACTTTACATCAGGTATGACTTTAAAAGTAATTAATTGTTTATTAACAATTCATTGTTACCTAATTAACATTTTTGTGTCACCTCTGTTTACAATTACACCTCTATAAGTGTTAAAAGGGATCTTATATTTTATTAATTAACATTCATCGTTACCTAATTAACATTTTTCGGTCACCTCTGTTTACAATTACACCTCTATAAGTGTTAAAAGGGATCTTATATTTTATAATATTGGGAAAAATGTATGAACAAAATAAATATTATCCACTTTTTTCCATTTATTCCCACAGTGCTCCTGTAAAGGATTGAGGCAATAGTGGTTTGATAGTATTTATTCATTCATTCATTTATTTAATTATCATTATTATTTACTACATTACTGTTGTAATTATTTAGTTATTGAATAGCGAGAAGAAGAAAAAAAGGCACATAATTACAACAGTAAGGAGAACAACAACAAAATTTCACAAATAGAATAGAATAGAATATCTGCTGCTTGCTTACCATACTATGTAGTTCATTGACCTTTTAATACATATTGTTCCAGAAATAAAACACTACTCATTTATTTGCCATTTTTACCTTTTTTTGAGGGGTGAACTATTGGAAATATAAAGGGAATTAAATTTGGCAAAAGCTGGTAACCATGTTGCTAAAGCACACATATTCAAACTTGACACTGGTAGTTTATAAAAAGTATAAATCTGCAACAGTTGTTTTGGAAGAATAAAAAAAAGCAATTATGTCTGTATAACAGAATTGTTTAGAAATTCAATATAAATTGCTAGTCGAAAGTAAAGGATAACTTGAACCTGAAAATTACTATTTTAAAATAGTAAACAAGTCTTAGTTGTTTACTCAAAATAAAGGCAGATCTTTGTCCTTTTTCACTTTAGAACTGCATTTATTGCAAAATTAAACTAATTATGAAAGACAATACATAATATTTTTTTGTAGATTGTAAATAGGTTTTTAACATACCTTAAATAAACATTATTCATTATCTATGATGACCCAGAACGGCAAAATTACGAACAAAATTTTTAAATACGAACAAAAAAATTTAAATTTGAACAAATATTTTAAATTACGAACAAATATTTTTAAATACAAACAAAAAATTTAAATTGCGGACAAGCATTTTAAATTACGAACAAATTTTTTTAATTATAGCGTCTGGGTAAATTGGGGAATCGGAATTTACGGTATTTTCACGGGTCGCACTCAGAACTGATCTAACGAGTACGAAATTGCAGTGAGCTCTTTGAGAAAACATGAAACGTGACCACATTTTTGCTTCATAAATCTCGGCGAAGGTCATAAATAGAGTTGCTCCTTGAACCGTATCGAAGCAGCAAGTCTGTCACAGTACCTAACATGTTAAGTTCAACGCTGGACAAAATTTGTGGCAAATATGGGGTTTTTAGAGCACATTCATGTTTTGCCACTTTTCTCTTAAATACGTGCAAAAAACAAGATTTGCGTAAAAAAACAAGAACAAGAGTAGTCGTGAAAAGTGGAAACATAATAGGAACTCTAAAACCAGGTTGTTTAAAAAATTTTTTCAAAAACTGTGTCTATATCAATGTTTTCGTTGTTTTATGACGTCACAAAGGAGACGAATTGGCCATCATTAGGGAGCTGATGGTGAGTCCCGCCATGATCAACTGTGGTGTACAACCACGGTTATTTCATTACCAAAGTACCTAGATCCGTGCGCCTTAAGTCATTGATAAACTGAAAAGATTGAGCTCATCAGAAGTTCTTTATATATGCATTCACTAAAACAATGCTTGTGTGGTGGCTGTTGCAAAATATTTATGTCCATGGTTGTTGTTGAGGTTTAAACTCCAACAGGGCTTATAAATATCACCTTCTTTTTACTTTCGGTGCACAAGGAAAAGTGGAAAACATTAAAAGGAAGGGAAGAGAGAGAATGAAGCTTCATTCTGTAATACACTTGAATGGATCTAAAATTTCAGATTCTGACACCTGGTAACAATGTTGGTAATCATATGCAACATATTCGATCCTGAAAAGTTCTTGGTTTTACAGAAAGCCTTTAAACTTGCTGGTAATTTGTGTCCATCTGTCCCCTGCAGACACTTTTAAAGAATTAATTTCACAATAGTGTGAATCATAATGATGATATACCTGCTAAAATATATTTCACCAAATGACATGTAACAGCAGGCTGTCAAATCCGACAAGAATCCGCGAATCAGATTCGCATCTGGATTTGTGTCACATTCCATGACGCGAGTCTAAGTGGATTCATGCATACTTAAGTAAACAAAAATTATTTTTCATTACTGTTTGATCTTTCATTTCTCTTTTATAATTTCCTTGTTATAAAAAAACAATTTCCTTTCAGCTAGAGACACGTCGTTTTTAAAAAGAACAAAAGCCGTACTGAAAAACATGTATGCAATCAAATTTTTGAGACTTTACACGATTTAACCTCTTGCGTCGCTGTAATTAGCTACCATTATTGATATTTCCAAACTAAAAGCATGGTTGATAATTTTTTATTTTGTTTATTTATTATTCACAGTTATTTTAAAACTTACGTTTTATAAAAATGGCAGCTGGATAACAACGTGCGCTTAATTAGTTTGGTTTTAAATTGAATAGAACAATTTAACTCAAAGATAATAACGAAAGAAAAATCAAAGAATGTCTTTGATACTTAAAACAATAAATAAGAAAATCAAAATATAATCTTACAATAAATATGGCAGCTCACAAAGTTAGTTGTGCTGCGTGGTTGTTGTGATTAAACCTCTCAGGAAATTGGGCTTTAAAAGGAGTTACTTATGATGCTTATAGTTATAAATTTGTAGTTAGAATTAAAATAGTTGTATATTGAGTTTCAGAAAACCAGTTGCTTAGAAAAATAGTTTAGTAAAATAACGAAAGTCAAACGGATTCGCGTGTGACTAGTTTACGAGAATCAATTTAGATTTGATGGATTTGTGACCTCAAAAATATGAGAATCCAAATAGATTTGCCCCAGTGAAGGTCGGATTTGACAGCCTGAACAGGGATTTACTAATAAAGGAAGTAACTTATAACGCCTATTAGCTTTTATTTATTTACAAAAAGTTGAGAACAAGGGATGGCCGAAATGAATGCTGCATTGCAATCGACTATGTACTTCAGCATATATAGCGCAACTGCCTATTGACAATGAGATAGTTCAAAATATGCAACCCTACACAAAATATTTGAGACTTTTGCAGTTTTAGACCCTTTTCATGTTCCCTCCCTATTCGGCAGAACGGCCATAAAACCAGAATGGGGATTGGTGTTAATGGGAAACTCTGTCGAGTTACTGTGTATTTTGGTCAGAAACAATGGAGAGTGTTCTAAATTCATTGCTTTTCCATTCCAAGAGCTCTCAAAGTCCCACTTTGTCTCATTCTGAGGCAAGTGAGGCATCCCTCCTTGCACCCGTGTTGTATGAGCAAGGTTGCTTCAGTCTCAAAGTACCAATGATCCTAAATATTAAGTCAAATGTCAATCTGGAAACGTTTAACTAAGAGCTTCTTAATGTATATAGACGCTATTTCATTAGTTGTGGAATTCATTTTGATTATTTTGGTGCCTAGTCTCAGTTTATTATGTCAACACTTTTAGTACTCTGTACTCTGCAGCATGGCTCCCATCTTGATAAATACGTTTTTCGATTGTTTTCATCGCATGCTAAAACTGACCATACTGATTGGCTGTTTTGCATTCCCCTTTAAAATTTTTTTGTTCATAATTAAAAATATTTGTTAGCAATTTAAAATTTGTGTTCGTAATTACAAATATTTGTTCGTAATTAAAAATATTTGTTTGTATTTAAAAATATTTGTTTGTATTTAAAAATATTTGTTCGTGATTAATTTTTTAAATTTGTTTTCCGTTCTTGGTCACCGTAGTTATGCGTAATCATCAAGAATGTTTTAACCTTTAACAGTTTTCCCTAATGATATTTTCCCTTCAACCTCCGTTCATATGATTTATATGCCTAACAATTATATATTTAGTGCAGTTATCATAATATAAAATTTACACACAATCTTTGGATGTTAAAAACTTCATTCACAAAACTATGTAAATACATCTTTTTCTGTACAAGCAACTTGTACTGACTACTACCATGTCAACCTTCCAAGTAAAATGAAAATCACTAGATGACACCTAAAAACATCTTACATAACTGGCATCATTCTTACAGTGCTCTTTCTATGGGATTCGGGTTTTTTCCATCCAAGAATGTATGAATTTATTGTCCTTTGTTTGACGTCAGATTACACCAAAAAATCTCAAAAATTGATTTTAACTAGAACTTAATTTTAATAATATGGCCGTGCAGAAATTTTAGTGACTAAGCTGAAAGAGAAAAAAGAAAAACACCCAAACTTTGAAATTAATGTGTTAACTGAAATTATTGTCACTTCTGTCACTAAATGTGTAGCCATATAGCAATGAGCTTTTTTATATCACTATGTTGGTTAGAATGTATAGCAATGAAATTGCTTGATAACCCCCATGGGGGCTTATTCGAAATGGGGGATCATTCGAAACTGGGGGCTTAATTGATCATTTACAGTATCTGTAATTATATCAATATATCTGTAATATTCCTATCAATGTGAAAATTAAGCAGACCAGATGTGCAATGCTTCAAAATAAATATGGCCATGTTAGAAACATATGCATCTTTAAAACAAGAATACCCACCCAACACTTTTTATTTCTAGATTGACATAATTCACAGCATCCAAACATTTATGTTACACATGAGTTCGAAAATAATAATTGTTTAAAAAAGAGATAAGGTTAAACCCAAAATATGTACCACGTATATAAAAAAATATTAACTTCACAACTGCCGCAACCTCCACAACCTAGAAAATCTACCACAACAAAAATATTAACTTCGCAACCTCAGCAACCTAGAAAATCTGCCATCCAAAAAAAACAACTAACTTTGCAACCTTCACCACCTCCGCAACCTAGAAAATCTACCATACTAAAAAAATACTAACTTCGCAACCTCCACCCTCTCAGCAACCTAGAAAATCTGCCATACTAAAAAAATACTAACTTCACAACCTTTTGCAACCTTCGTGACCTAGAAAATCTACCACAGCCCTGCAATCTCCAGAAACTAGAAAATTGTGTCCTGCTATTGAATACTGCAACTTAAGTATTTATGTGTTTTTGTTGAGTCCACAATGTACAATGCCCCTTTGAAGCGTGGCATGTTATGCATATGACCCAATTTCATACGTTTCACGGACACATATATGAAGGTGTTGCCAAAATAAATAATATCTTGAATTTGTACTTATACTACCATTAAATAGACCTAATACTTTATTGTTTATCAAAAATAATTTATGCAGTAGACATTGATAGAAGGGACAAAGGATATTCTAGAACTTTAGGACAGAGTCCCATAGTAGTGAAAGAAGGCATTTAACAGTCAATTTTTTTCAAAATTGTGCAAAAATTTAAGAAAAAGTGCAAGGGCAGCGTCCAAAATCCAGACCTGCTTTTGACCTAGAATAGGACCGGAGGGAGGATATGATCTAGAATCTTTTTTCTTAGACTTGCCCAGGCATGTACAGAAGTGATAACTGCTGTCAAATATATGGCTTCTTTTAGCCCCTGCTCACAACAGTAACACTTCACTAATCAATACCTTCAGGTGCTAATCTAACCGCAAAAAGGGTCTGACCTTCTGATACTCCCCCTCTTAATTTCTAAGGAACAGTTAAGTTTTGCTATAAATAGTGAAGTTTTGCTATAAATGTTTAAATTTAATGTATATTTTCAGGAAGTGTGACCACAAAAATGCCCTTTTTATCTTCTACCTGACCCTGCCCTCTCTTTCTAGATTATCCACTGTCCTTGTAGTTATGAACCATTTAATATTTCATCATAGGAAATGTGTTCAAGGATTTAGTTGATGAATACCTTCGTAACGCTTTGAAGAAAGGAGTTCCTCCACTTTTCACTAACTTACAGAAACTCTACGTAGACAAAGCAAAGGTATGTCTGTTCATTAGAATCACAGGCTTATTTTGCAACCCCTCCCCTACATCAGAGTCCCTTGGTATATTGGAATTTTTTTGTATATTTTTAACATTGATATGGAGTTTGAAAATGCATGTTATATATATGTCATTGGTAACTCAAAGTGGGGTTTTGTCTTCAAGTTATAATAGATTGTGTTTATTTAAAAAATATTACATGATTGAACAAACATAGAATAGACCTTTCTCAAATCTCATGAAAATTTGAAGTTTATTTTTATAAAAATTCAGATTCCTTGTCAAAATGTATGCCAATGCTGACAATTATAATGCCACATGGCAATAAGAAGGGTTGTTTTTGCTATACTATGCCAATGGTCAAAGCCTTCTTAATTTCAAACTCGTATTCGTGCGCAAAAAATTTTTTTTTTTGCATGAACATGACACGACATGACATGTGAGATTTTCATGAGATTCGGGAAGGGTCTATTGGTTCGTATATTGAGTTTAAGTCAGCAACTCAGATTCCGTCTGATCTATCTTACACACTTTCATAATGGCGGAGAAAATAATTATGATTTGATATATTATGTATAGTTATAATCTCATAGCAGCCCTGTGCTTTGTATATATGTTTGTAAATATCTCATAGCAGCCCCTTGCTTTGTATACATGTTTGTAAATTTCTCAGAGCTCTCAGCGTAGGATGAAAAATAATATGATATGTATAAATAGCAGTTTGTATTTATTTATTGCCAATTTCATTTTTGTAAAGGTTGCTATCATTGAGGAACTTTTGGATGGTTATTTGAAAAGTTTGATGTCACATCAGAAGTTCAATCCAGCAGGTAATAAAAGTTGTTTCCAATTGTTTCTAGAATATCACAGTAAGTAAATTTCATGACTGAAGGAGAAATGATTCTTAATTTTAAGACACTTGGTACACATTTTTAATTGCCTTGTTACAATTTGTCTTTTTAACATACAATAATACTTCCAAGCTAAAATAAGTACTTATTTGCAGGACCATTTTTAATTGTCGTTTGGTCACATATTGGGTACTCTCTATTAAAAGACTGGTAAAAATGTACAGGCAGAAAAGGGGGAACCATCAAAAGGAGAATAATGCATACCCCTGTTTACCCTATCATTCTTATCATATATATATCAAATTTTTAGATGACACACAGCAAGACCCTACTGTACTTTTGTGGACAAATTTTTACCTTGCACAGCATTATGATCATTTAAGACAGACTGAATTAGCACTTGAGTATGTCAACAAAGTTCTTGAGCATACCCCAACATTAATTGAAGGTTACATGGTCAAAGCGAAGATCTACAAGGTACACTTCATTAACTAATTGTGTGTATTGTTTATTTCATGCTTAGTACCTACCTATACGTACCTATACTATTGCTATAAATATCTATTTTGAACATGTCCTTAGCACGTATGTTTTCATCATTTACTGGCTAACCTTCATATTTTCTCAGTTGCAGGTTAATTACATCAAAGTGGCCTCACAAATGATTTTACATTATATTTTTAAATGTTTTGCTTCATGTATATGTAGTGTTTTGAATTTTCTTTTGTCTCTGTGATACTGAACACGAAATCCATAACCCTAGACAAATAGTTGGTACTTTTTGGCCCATTGATACTTCATTATTTTTCTTTAAATATCCAGAGAATGGCAGGGGAGAGTATTGACAGGAAACCTGCTAGTGTGTTTTTGTGAGATACCTTGGAAGTCTTTGTTAATTCACAAAACTCCCAAAGAGTCTGAATCCTGATGCTAATGAAGCACACACACCTCCTTGTCCAATTTTACTAAACAACTAAGATCAGATCTGCAAGAAAGTAATTATCAAAGTAATTCACTTATGGAATACACAAATTCAACATGGCATCATGTCATTATGTTTTTAATTTAATAAAAAGACTGGGACGTAGTTTATATTGATAGATTATTATTATTATTAGAGATATGATAGTACTTGATAGTATGTACAGTTTCATACACTAGTGTTTATTTATTATACTTCATTTTCTAAGATGGTTTCTGAATTTGTTTAGCATGCAGGTGCTGTGCAGGAAGCAGCAAAATGGATGGATGAAGGCAGGACACTTGACACAGCTGATCGATATGTTAATTCCAAGTGTGCTAAGTATTTACTTCGAGCAAGTGATGTGAAGAAAGCCACGGAAATGTGTGGTCTGTTCACTAAGGTATGATGTGCTTAGCATATAATGTATAATGAGTTTTTTTAGATATTACAAATTTACTAAGGACTGTGAAGTCAGTAGCATTTGTTTTTATATTGACTGGGAAAGGCTACTTTTAAGTGTTTTATAAATATTAAACATGGTAAGATTCATAACATTAACTTTAATATTTCAGGAAGGAACCACTCCTGATGAAGATCTGGATTCTATGCAGTGTATGTGGTTTGGAATCGAATGTGCTTCAGCACACCAATGTAAAGGTGAAATTGGTGAAGCTCTGCGTAAATGTCATCAGATAGAAAAGAATTTCAACGAGATCATAGAAGACCAATTCGATTTCCACACGTATTGTATGAGAAAAGTGACACTATGCGCATACATTAAGTTACTTCGACTGGAGGATGTTTTACGAAACCACCAGTTTTACTTCAAAGCTGCAAAGATTGCCATTGAGGTATTCAAATTTAAGCACTTTCATCATAGCATTCATTTTCTTTGTACAGTAGATGTTTCTGTGTTCCCAAGCTTTCTTCATGATTAGAATGGTTGTAGTAGATGGACAAATATTTCAAAATGTATCATTCTCTTAGTTAATAGTATGTAGGAGCTAATCATGTTGATCGTAAGGTGTGTCAAGAACTCACATTCCCCACATTCCAACCAATCCTTTAGTGATTATATTACTTTTGTTAACTGATTACAATGAAAAACTGGATTCGTCCAGGTAAGTAGATTTCACAACCAGCCAGAGTACACACCATACCTTTAATTCTAGTATTTTTCACATCCATGCTCATATCTTCTTCCTTAGTGTTACATTGGGTTACATGACAAACCCTACTCAGAATCTGATGATGCAGCAGAAACCAGCAAAGGTAGGTGGTTCTTATCCTTTAGTATTTCGTAATCATGTTCTGTGTATTGTGTTGTGTTAATGTGTTACCACACATAGATTGTAAAATAATGCACTGTATTTCACAGGGTAGATAATTGTCAGTGATTGAATGAGAATTCCTACTTAAAAATACTTTTAATCTTCATGAAAACCAAGGGTTATCAAGTTAACAAATTTACGCTACTTTGAACTCTCAAGTATGTATGTTCTATTTTTAAAGCTGGAAGTAGAAGATCTTCTAGTCTTCGCTTTTGTTTACGATGCCACGTGCTCTGAAATTAAGTGATTTCCAATTAGATACTTTACCAAGTTCCTGCTTATAAATTTGTGATACTCATATTATGTAGGCAACCTGTCTGATAAGGAATTGAAGAAACTTAAAAGCAAGCAACGAAGAGCTCAGAAGAAACAACAATTAGAAGATGAAAAAAAATGTAAGTGTTTGTACATTATCAGTTATACCATGCCCCCTGAAATGTACATATTTTTATGTCCACTGTTCTAATAACAATTTTAACAGGGTGACCACAATCTCTGGAAATCAAGGCAAAAGTTATATTTAGCTGAAATTTTTCCCATCAATTCATGTAAAACTCATGGAAGGCTTTCAGATGCAAGTCTATTATTATCTTTGATGCTTTATTTTGTTTATTGATGATTGGTTGCTTCTGTTTTGATTACATGTATTTTTGAAAGATTTGTTTGATTGGCCTACATAGAGAAAACTACAAAGGCTACTGGTTAAAGCTAGGTTTCTGTAATGCCTTTTGATACCTTTATATTGTGTATACACAGCACACAAATAAAACCACAAAGCTAAGGTTTCTATAAACCGTTAAGCTGGGCTGTGTATTTTTGTCCTGGTAAAGTAATCATAACTACTTACTGCTTGACTTGTTTCTTTATAATTTGAAGTTTGTATGCTTCTTGCAATAGACTGAAATTCATCGGCCTTTACAGCACAAGATTGTTAGGAATTATTCATATATTATGTAATCAAAATTTTGGCAATCGTTTAATTATCATAAGCATAAGCCATTCCCCTGCTTTGATGAGGTAATGATTGCCTACACCCAAATTTGCCACTACGATCAATCTAACCGAAGCAATTTAATTATATTAATGTTATATTTAAAAACACAAAAGTATTGGAGAATAGTAATAGTAATATAGAAAACATTTCACAGATGTTTAGTACTGAAGCTTGTTGGGGTCACGTATGTTTATTATTCAAAAAAATAAAAATAATAACATTCCCTTTAAAGTAGTTCGCTGTCTCGATGTTAACATACTGTCCAATGTTATCATTGAAACTTCTTCGATGCTAACATACTGTCCAATGTTATCATTGAAACTTCTTCGATGATAGCATCCAGTTGAATGTTAACATTGAATAGTATGTTAATGTCAAAGTTTTTGGCATGGCCTTCAGTTGATGTACAATTACCACATTTTGGATCATCAATTGGAATGTTTATTAACATTGTTAGAAACTTTGCCCTTGCGATGCTATTATTCTTGTTTTACAAAAGACTTACTTTCTCTCGCGTATTATCAGTAATATTAGCATCATTTGACGCCACAAAGTCTCTTTGCTTCAACAAATCCAAATTTATAATGTAAATTCCACTGAAATTTGTACTCGATGTTAACTTCAAAGCAGTGTAAAGTTAGTTTTTTTTTGTTTTTTTTTAAATATTAAATTGTATGGCCCCAATAAGTTTCCATAATTTACATATCCAACTGTGTGTCTAACAAAAATGATTGAACAAGACAAATTATTATGTCATCATTTTACCAAAACTCCTTTCCCACAATCATCCAAAAGCATTTTGAGAACTCCACATTCTTGATTACATAATATAAGAATGATTCATACTGATAATACTTGGTGTTTGTTTATCTACTGAAAAGAGCTTCTTGTAAACGCACTCCAAAGTCAGACGACAATTGGTCATGAGAAACATACTGTATAGCCTGTTATTTATTAGTAGGCTTCTGCTTTTTTCTACCATTTTGTGTTTTTGGTTTCAATTGGTTATAATGGTTGGTTATACAGGGTTGATGTTGGCTTTCCAAGATGACTTTTCAAGACTTTCTCTCAGAAAGGCATTATTTTTCAAGACTAAATAGTGAAAAACATACTATTTTTCAAGACTTTTGCGCACTTAA
>JANTOQ010245031.1:0-13507 GCA_027564595.1 Bythotiara depressa | reverse complement strand
ATATAAATTGGCTCCCAACTGTAGATAGATTCAACCAGTGTGTATGTGTGAGTGCATACAAATTTTGCAATGCAGGCTTGGAAATAAAGAAAATGCCTGGTGTGCGGTCGTCGCATGCCATATTTGAATTAAACCTACGTTTTAGAAGCTTAAAAATCAAACTTAAGGTCATAGATCATCATTAAATCTACGATTTAGAGCCTTAAGAATCAGACAGGGGTCGTATATCATCGTTTAATCTACGTTTCAGAGGCTTAGAAATCGAACTAGCGGTCGTAGATCGTCATTAAATCTACGTTTTAGAGGCTTAAACATCGAAATAATGGTCATAGATCGTCATTAAATCTACATTTGAGGCTTAAAAATTGAAATAATGGTCATAGATCGTCATTAAATCTACGTTTTGGAGGCTTAGAAATCGAACTAGCGGTCGTAGATCGTCATTAAATCTACATTTTAGAAGCTTAAAAATTAAACTTAAGATGGTAGATCATCATTAAATCTACGTTTTAGAGCCTTAAAAATCAGACAGGGGTCGTATAATCATCGTTTAATCTATGTTTTAGAGGCTTAGAAATCGAACTAGCGGTCATAGATCGTCATTAAATCTACGTTTTGGAGGCTTAGAAATCGAGCTAGCGGTCGTAGATCGTCATTAAATCTACCTTTTAGATGCTTAGAAATCGAACTAGCGGTTGTAGATCGTCATTAAATCTGCATTTTGGAGGCTTAGAAATCGAACTAGCGGTCGTAGATCGTCATTAAATATATGTTTTAGAGGGCGTAGATCGTCATTAAAACTAGGTTTTAGAGCCTTAAGAATCAGACGGGGGTCGTATATCATCATTTAATCTATGATATAGAGGCTTAGAAATCGAGCTAGTGGTTGTAGATCACACAATTGTGGTATGGTCTTAATTCAGTCTTAAAATTAGCTGGTAACATAACCAATTTTAAGCATAATATTAAAAAGAAATTCTTTGTAAATCTACAAAAAAGAGAAAATGATATTTATCTTTCCTAAAATAACTGTGTAATCTTTTAATTTAATTTTACAGAATAATCTTTTCTTTTTGTTTAAATGTTGTTTTATATTTTATAAATCCTTCAATATTTACTGCCGCACTAGTATAAGGATAATTTGTTACTAACATTTTATTTATGATTTCATATTTATACTTTTTCTTATTGCCTTATATATTTTCCCCCTTTTGGATAAACTAGTGCTTTTTTAGCCATCTTTTTCGCTTTTCACTTACTTTGAGCTGCCTACTGTTACGTGCCCTCGTCGGTGAATTTGGACCTTGCAATTTCGGTTTATCAAGAAGTTACGTATATTTGCCTTTTCACCTTCGTCGCACACATGCCCTTAGGGGCTAGAATAGGCCCTTCTGATATTCTTATTTTATTCGGAAAATATACTTACTATTAAATGTCATATGTACTTGCTTTAAGTTACAGCAAATATAAGAATGCTCACAAGCTTTAAATTTACAGAACAATAGAAAAACCATTGTAATTAATTAACTAGGCTTTTATTATACCTGCTTAATGTTATTCTTGTCATGGTCATATTTCAGCACTCTATTACCATATAGAAAGTCCACTGTCTGGTTATTTTGTGGGTAATTTTGGGAGTATGTTAACCAGTCAAGTGGCTCAGGCAATTGATTTATACTGGTAGTATATCAAGTACTTTTGGCATTATCACCATGTTTTCTATTGATATGCAAACTGCTCAACTACAGATGATCATCTGAGGTGTTGGTGCAGATTGTGCATTATATTTTAGGTAAATGATGATTATATGGTGAAAAGGCAAAGTATAATCTACAAATTTCTAATTGGGGTTGTAAGACCGCATTCAGGAGTTATGCAGCCATAGAGCAGAGGGTTTGGAACCTGCTCTGGTACCCATAAATTTGTGTGAAAATATTATACAGGCCTGTCTAGGAAGAAAATAGCCGATGCGTGCATGTGACCATGTGTAACAAAATTTTATTATTGAGGGGTACGTGCCTTTTTCATTGAAAAACTTTCTTTCATAGACTGTATTTTACATTCTAAAGTAGCTGTTATCAACAATAGGCTTTTTACAGTCGCTATTATGATTTTCTACCATTTAAAACCTATTGTGAGTGAGTTTTTACAGTCACAAATTATTGCTTGATTCAATTTTGGAAAAAGTTTCTGATTTTTAATTCGGAAAGTGCTGTTTAACGGTCCCTGAGAATGCTGGATTATACCCTTGGTAATATAGAAATAGGTCTATAGTTGCTAGGGTCAGTTTTAGTTTCATTTTATATACTGGTGACACATATGCTGCTTATTTTATTTTCATGTATCAAATATCTTCTTAGAACGTTCTGGATTTTTCTCAGTTTAGTAATTTTTTCTCTGGTACTTTCTTTCCTCTGAGTACATGTTTATATATTTTTTATATATTTTTTGTTCTAATATTCTGAAATAGAAATTAGGTTAACAGGTGGATTGATTTTACATGAATCTGGTGAAAGGTTTGTGGCTAGAGTGGCTCCAACACCACCAACAACAAGTTTATTAAAAAATATTTACAATTTTCTTTGAGTAATACTCAAATACTCAAGTGGCTCCAACACCACCAACAACAAGTTTATTTAAAAATATTTACAATTTTCTTTGAGTAATACTCAAATATACTCAAATAATGTATGTATCTGTATGTACGTATGCATTTTTAATCAAAGTAAAGAACAACGAACCTTGATTTTAGATGGGAAATCACTTTTTGAATATGTTATGAATCTCCAAGAATTTTTTAAGTTTTTATAAGCATTCATGAAAATAAGCACAAAGTTTTAAATACTATCAAAATGTTCCAGTCTCTTAGCCAGGAAGCAAATATTGATTTCAACATAATAGTTGGAAGTTTGTTATTTATATTCATTTTGTTTGAACATTTTTTTTACATGGGATATGTTATATTGGAAAACTTCATAGGATTGTGAATCCTTTTAATGAAAACCTTGGGAAATAGCACTTACTTTAATATCCTGTGTATTTCAGAAAGTCATAATGAACTAAAGTTGCTAAATTCATAGTCAAGCAATGGTCTTGTAGCTATGTGCCCTAAAATTTCTTGTGATTTTTACGATATCACAAATCCTAATAATGGAATATAATACTCTGTAAGGAAAAGGACACAAATACTCTGTAAGGAAAAGGACAAGTTTGAACTCAACTTTCCAATAGTGTTCCCATACCTAAATTATTATGTACCAAAGGTACAAAACCAATAAAAGAGAGATGGAGTCAAGCATTAAACTCATAAACTTTCTAGAATTGTGGAGATAAAAGGAAAGGAGAAGTCTGTGGATTGATGCAAAGTTTAAATTCATTTATTTTTCTAGTGGCTATAAGTTCAGCATTTATTTATTTATTTGCGGCGTTTACTATGTTAAAAGGTGTTTTAAAACTGATTAGTTAATAGGCTGCAATTAGGTTGGTGGTCTGTATTTACTCTTATTTGATTATTTATTTAGGTTGTTGTAAATTGCTGTCTTATAAGTATGATTAAAACTCCATTTCAAATGGCTGTTAACACTTCAACAAATAGGCCGATGATTAATGGCACATGGGAAGATCTTCGTAAAAATGCCCGTCAATTGGAAAATGAGTTGGAAATGAAGTTGGTTTCATTTAGTAAACTAGGAACAGGCCAGCATAAGGAGTTTCATAAAACAGAAGAAAAAGAGGCTTTGCTTGGCTCAAGTAGTGAGCGAATGTTTGAGACAATGTCTATGGAGATTGAGAGACTACTTTCCAAACTGACTGAAATCAATGATGAAATGGCAGACCATTTATCAAATATGAGTTTTGGTGAACCTAATTCTGCTCAATTGCATACAATGCAGAGGCATCGAGATATACTACAGGATTACTCACATGAATTTGTCAAAACTAAAGCCAATATTAAAGCCACAAAAGACAGAGAAGATTTACTAGGATCTGTCAGACGAGATATCTCTGAGTATAAAAGTGGACTAAACAGACGTACAGATCTCTATTTAAAGGAAAATGATCATATCCGTAATTCTGATCGATTAGCAGATGAAGCTATTGAAATTGCTTTGGCTACAAAGGAAAATTTAAGTACACAAAGAAGAATGTTCCAGTCATTATCCAGTCGCATTATCAGTGTAACACAGCGATTTCCAGCACTCAATAATCTTATGCAAAAAATTAACATTCGAAAACGGAGAGATGCTCTCATCCTTGGTGTTATTATATCTATTTGTGTAATATTAATGTTATTGTACGTCTTTCATTAGCTGTATGAATTATTTGATTAAATTATTTTTTACCACAAAAATGTTCACAAGTTAAAGGTGGCATTAGTGTAGCAGAAAGCTACATACAAAGATAATAAAAGTAAGCTGTGCATCGTTTCAATTTAGATAGATTGTATTAGTTGTTCTCATAATCCTTTTATGTAAGAAATATAGAGGAACATAATAGAAATAAGAAATATAACATATATAAAACTTATGAATAGCATGGTAAAATTATCTGCATTATTAACTCTCCATGTTTTTTGTTGTTGAAATAAATCAATTTGTTAAGGTTATGAGAATCTTATAATAATTGGAGTTTGTTAGCATTAATTAATAGCTTGCCAAAATAATGAATGCATATTTTTCTTAATGAATTACTAAACAAGTAGCAACTGAGACAAGTCACTTTTATAGGTCGAACTTGATTCATTCAACTTAAAAGAGGATATTTTTTATAATTGTTTAATTTTGAATAGTAAGCGTCTTTCCTAATGTTGGTTAGTATTTCAAATCTTTCCCTTCCATGCTTCTTTCAAAATTGTTATTTGAATATTTAGTAGACAATGTTTTAATATTTATTTTGCCATTGTTATGGGTGATTATTTTTTATAAATTTTGTAGTCGCTAATTAATATCAACAGTCCAGTACTCAGCCACATGTGTTACTTTAAGATCTTGAGTTCCTCCCCAAAGTCTTCAACATATTTTTCATGTAAGATAAATAATCTATATTGTTTTTAAAGGTCTTGGAAAAGTGAAACATGTTCTACTTATTCTCGGAAAAGTAGAAATAGTTGAAAATAATTGCTTATTCTAGCGATCTAGAACTTTTGATTATTAAAAAAATCATAAATATATAATTAATGAAGAGAAAAATTTGAAGATAAGAATATTTACTAGCTCCTGTTTCAAATAAAAAATTTGTTCCTGTGGCTCTGTATTGTGACTTCAATTGTATTCTGTTTTAAGGATACTGTATACATTCATCACAAAAATTTGAGATTTTTTTTCTTCTCTACCTCATAAAAGCTAAGGGTTTAAGTAATATTTATTTTGAATAAGAAGTATAAAAATTTAATTTGGGTCATGTGAAAAAAGTGGGAGATAAATAGTTTTTGCTAACTTTTCTTATTTACTATACATTTTTACACAATGCAAATTATAAACATTATAAACATATTTGAGCATTTGCATGAATGCTCACATTAAATTATAAAAACATGTACCGATTTTATTAATATAAAACAAAAGCTTTAGAATGCAAATTAAAAGCCATGTGGCCTTTTATAAGAGATATAAACATTCTTTGTTCATTTCTGAATTGATATGTTAAATTTCTCGAAACATAACTTGCTGATACAATAACTTACAAGAGCTCCAAGTACCCATTGTTTTACCAAAACATTCTGAAAATGATTTCAGTGGGGAAATAATAAATTTTAAGCTACAAAACGGTGTCTCATTTTTCGTTTAGATTGTGTTGTTTCATTTTTATTGACGCGAAAAGAGTTTTCTGTGGTAATTTATAAAGAAAATGAGTCACAACTTATACTGTGATTAACGAAAGATGAAATAGAAAAAGTGAGACACTGTTTTGTTCAGGTCAGAATGAAGTTTTGAACCATACAGTATATTTTTTTATGAAAAAAAATCATGTCAAGGGAACTTGGAGCCCCTTTAAGCTAACTGTATAAAAATAAGTTCAATATTTTTGTTGTTGCTTTCCACAACAGGCTAGGTTAACAAGAGCTACATAGTTACAGGAATTATTCAGCATTCAGAGAATATATACTTTTATATATAAATTATCCAAAGAAAGCGAGATATTTTTAAAATACTGAACATATGTGATGAATGTATACAGCCTTAAATAAATTGTTTTTAGACTTTTAAACAAAGATTCAGTTGATGTACCAGTGATATCCAGTGATGCAACAGAATGGTCATACTGAAACTATATTTGGAATTTAGAATTACAGTCAAACCTGTGTTAATGGCCACCTCTATATAAGGAAAACATGTCTAAAATGGCCATTTTTGTCCCACCGTTTACCTTGCTATAGAAATCTTACTGTATATAAAGGTTGCCTGTCTATGTACAATGACCACTTTTTTCAGATCCCCAGAGTGGCCATTATACACAGGTTTCACTGGATATGTATTGTTTTTTTCAAAACATTTGTGATGCCTAATTATGGTCATTAAAATGCATATAATAAAGTTACAAGAAATCTTTCTTAAAGTGCATATACAATCCCAGGGGTACAATAATATTAGTGTCATATCTACCCAGGGTTACAATAATATTAGTGTCGCATCTACCCAGGGTTACAATAATATTAGTGTCGTATTCTCATTCAGGCTGTTTATGAAGTTTATTAATAAAAAAAAGGAAAATTTGGATTTGTTGTTAATTGATTTTGTTTTTGATGCAACATTATATTTCTAAATGTTTAGGATGGTGATATAAAAGAAAGATTTATGTTTTGTTATTCAGTTTATTTGATATGATAATAATATTCAGTAAAAGAGGTCTCTTCATAGCCTTCTTAATTGTTTGTGGTGTTATTGCTAAACATGTATAAGTGTTTTTGCTAGGCAGAATTAGTGCATATACAGAGTTACACTATGAAAGTCATAGCCACGACACACTTCAGTCCACAGCACACTTCAGTCCTAAATCTATATGTTAATATTCATTATTTTTTATAATTTATAGAAATATATAAACGAACTTCATTATGTATCATACTCAGCTTGTTATAATCATTTAAAATTACTAAACCATGATAAAGCATAAGTTTTCTTTGCACATGATGAAATGTAGAAGGTGCAGTCACTAAATACATGTAGAGAATAATTTTTCAAGGCATGATGAAGATGCAACTCACTGATATATTGTTTGACTTTTGGTACTACACATCAAATAATTATATTGTCTAGTGAGTACATTGTGTATAAATAGATTTATTCTTGGTCTGTTGGATTATGTAAAATGTAGAACAAAGGAATATCTATATACCTTGGAAATAGACTTGCACGAGTTGTGATTCTTCTATTGTTAAGCTGGTTTTATAGTATTATTATATTCCTGCACATTATGTAGCATATTTTCCTAGAGATTTTGTCCTATATTATGCTTATTAAGGCCTCGAAATTTGAGGATAACATTATTTTGTTATTCCATGGGTTCCCTAAAGTAAAAATCCAGAGAACCAATTGTTACTTTACCCATGCAAACGATGAAGCTACTGTAACTAAACTAAATTAATTTAAAAAGGGTTTTATTTTTTATCTGTTGTGTTTCCGTGTTTTCTGGCCATCTTAATTATGATTTTAACTGATGATTGCTGATATGATTGGGTGCACTTATGTACTATGTGGAATGTTAAATTATTATGATGTAAATTTTTCCTCTAACTAGGACTGAGCTATCTTAGAACATCCTGACCTTTTATGATTGTTGTCATCCAACAAAATTTATATATTTATTATTGTAATAAGAATTCAAACAACTCAAAATCATTACCCAAAATTTGAGGCCTATATTTGGCTAATATGAAAAGTGCAAATAGTTATTGGTCAATTGAAAGATCGATCTTCACTTAAGCAATTTTGAATGCATGGGCACTGCGATCAATTTTATTTTCAATTCTGAATTCACACTACGCATTCAAGCACTTTGGTAGTAGGCATTCACTTTCTCATAAAAACTCCCTAAAACTCCATAAAATCCCGGCAGATGACGTCAAGATCGCATTTGGTTGCAGCACCTACGTGACTAAAATTGCATAAGTGGAGTTTGTCCTGAAAACACCTCCCAGTGGACATCTTCAACATACAAATGCGTTTTTGTAAATCTCTTTATTATAATGCTAATTTGAGAACATTTGAATAAAATAAGAACTTTTGTTTTAACGTGCATAAACTAGCAGTAAGCTTTTCAAGTGTTGGTTATTAATTTGTATGTTTTGAAATATTTACATGCAACATATAATTTATGCAGTAGTATAATTTATTCAGTGACTTTGTAGATTTTAAGTATGTTATTTTCTTTTTGTTTTGAGCCATCTAAGCACACACAGTGCAATATTTATAAAGTTCAATTTTTGAAACTGGCTTTCTAAGCTTCATATGATTTGTTTGTCAGTTTTTTTTACGTTTCCCTTGGAAATGTATTGTCTGTTTTCAATAGTATATAATTATTTATTTTACTTGAAAAATTATAATTACTCTTAAGTCATGTTGTTTATCCTGACTTTAAATGTTTTATATAATGGCTCAGTGTTCGAATTAAGGAAATTCAGTTACACCACTAAATATAATTTTAGCAACTCATTTTTTCAAAACCTATCTGCTTTTTTTCATAATACAACATAATGATCCAGTGTGATCTTCATGAAATTCCAACAATCATTAAATACTTTTGTTAAGGGAAGACTCACATTTCCATTTCCATGCACAAGCGTCATTTTCAGAAGTGTATAAATTTTTCATTTCATTTTATTTTAATTATTTTGTGTCGCTAAAAACTGAATTTTCTCAATTTTGTGTCATGAGACATGCTCCTTAATTCGATTGCTGTGGCTAAGAATGTATAAGAGATCAGTTTACCATGATCTGTTACGTAGGAGCCATTACATTCTCATTAATAAAATATATACAATCCACAAAATGACCACTACGAAGAAGCTCACCCAATACACATGTCACATAAATAGTTCATATTGCCTTCTTATAAACAATCCCTGAAATAAACTACAATCCTTGTAAAAATATGTAGAGGTAAAAGAAAAGAGCCAGCCATGTCTATTAACTTTACAACATTTCTCCTGACATGTTTTGAATATAATTAGGATTCTCAAGGTGTGTAAGAAATTTCTGCAACAAAGTTTCTATGAATATTACCAAATATTTGAATGTTTATAAAAAGCTATCTAAAGGAATATTCTTCTTTTTGAGCTGCAATTTTCTTATCCACTGACAACAAAAATATTATCTAAGTAAGAAAAATATCACTGCTGTTATACCTTTTACATTGGAACTTTGTAGTATTATAAATGTCCTTGTTTGAGAGCACACATTACTGATGAGCTCATTCTATTCTGGTGCAAAAAATATTTCAGTGACAAGCTCATTGTATGGTGTCACAAAAACTAGCTCATTTTATCATTTCATAACAAATGGACACTGATCCATGACCAACTCTACAGTACCATTATAGAGGTCTGAGTACCAGTATCTCAATATATTATGACCAAGATTGTAGAACTTCAGGAATCTACCCAAGCGATGTCTGTAAGTACAGATTCTTTATACAGACAAATGTTATAAGAACTGTTTATAATATGAAGTTCTATAACATAAGACACTAACTCACTATAGTCAACAATTTTTCTTCGTTACCAAGATGGTCTTTATATCCAGTTCTGTCTGTATATATATACTATGCTGTTATATATTATATACATGGATAGCATAACAACGTGAAAGTGGCTTGATGCAAGCATTTCACTAGTCCAAAATTTTCTTCAGTTTTCTACATTATGTTGTATTTTTCTAAGAATGAGAAGATGTTTCAGATTTCCATAATCTTCAGGTCTTAGTTCTTAATGTGTCACTATGCTTTTCAACACATTTCTGTACCCAGCATTGTTGTATTTATGATAATAAATTATTCCTTTATAGCAAATTAAAATGTAAGAATAAATAAGTAAATACAAATACAAGTGGTACTTTCATAAAAGCATGTGACTTGCATATCCACTTCATTATGCTGAAGAAGGTGAAGAAAGGAAAATCAGGAAAAGTAAAGAAAGCCAAAGGGTTAGTATGTTTAAACTTTTTATTATATTTTGTTTTGATTGCAGTTTTGTTTTGATTGCAGTTGTGTTTTGATTACAGTTACATGCGTTGATTACAGTTATATGTTGCCTAATACCACTTCATAACTCTTATTTTCAAAATTGTTCACAGTCTATTGAAGTTAATGTGGAGAACATAGAAAAGTTATAATTTTTTTTTGCATTTCTATCCTGTTTTCTGGAAGTTTTAGTGTAATAATTCACTTCACCACAGAGATTTACACACAGATAAAACATTCTATAAATTTTGATTATCATTTTGTGTACTTTTAATGCGAAAGAAGTTGTTGATGTACAAGCAACCAATTTTAAGTATTGCAGAACAAAGAATTACTTTAACAACTTAAAACTTTTGATAGGTGGATTATTATTAAACAACAAAGGTGTGACTGCATTCCTTTTTAAATTGTGTTGTTTGTACTAAATGACTTGTTTTTTGTAAGTTTAGTTTAGCAATCTTCCATAAAAAACAATTGTGCATAACTACTTACTGCCTGTAAAACAAGGAAATCCTGGACACCATTTTGAGGTTAGGCCTGATGGACAAAATAAAGGAAACGTTTGTAACATAAAAAAAAAGGTTTTTTATAACAAACGTTTGTAACATAAAAAAAAGGTTTTTTATAACAATATTAAGGCTTCATTTTGTATAAGATTTTAATCTATTGTAAATGACAAGAAATATAATTTTTCTGTAAAAACCAGAACCAGATTATATCACTTGTCAAATGTTCATTAGACAGTACACAAAATTTCACGCAAATAAGACATACACAAGTTACAAAAAATGTCAAAAACCCTGGGCGATGACAAATGTTATTAGCCATCTTAACATCATAGATTTAAGTGCTAATAGTCAGAAGGAAACTTCCTCGCCTCAAAATATACATTTAAAAAGTATGCATTTAAAAGGTATGTATTTAAAAAGTATGTATTTAAAAAGTATGTATTTAAAAAGTATGCATTTAAAAAGTATGTATTTAAAAAGTATGTATTTAAAAAGTATGTATTTAAAAAGTATGTATTTAAAAAGTATGTATTTAAAAAGTATGCATTTAAAAAGTATACATTGTCAGTTTACACTTTTAAGTATCACCTCCAATTAGATCCAACTATATCTGAGTGCTGATGAAAACTGCTGCATATTAATTAAAAATCAGAAATGTAATTAGAGAATGCTGAACAAAACATTCTTGGATAAGTGCGAAGACGTTACTTAAATAATTAATATTGGAGTTGCAATGATATGTTCAAAGTTGATTAATGTATAGTCTGGTGTTTCATGATCTTGTGTTGGTTGTTTAGGAAAAAAGGGAAGAAGACAGTGAAAATTGATAGAGATGATGTCTTGAAAGAAGCAATTGCTAATGCATGTTTATGGGAGAGCAGATTGGGAACAACAGAAACAACGAAGAATGAGTATAGGTGAGAAGCAATGCATTATGGGATGATATAACTAAATTTGTTACTTATCTTGTTGCTATCATAGCACTGTTTAACCCTTTAATGCATACCTCCTGGTTATATTAAACTTCCCATTGGAAACCTTTATAATTCTATCAGAAACCAGGGGGTTATGTGAAACTTCCCATTGGAAACCTTTATAAATTTATGACGAACCAGGTTTTTTTTCAACTTTTCACAAATTTATTTTACATATTTCCATTAATTAACCCCCTGGAAAAAGCAAAATAGCAAAGAAATGACCAATTATTTGATTTCTTTCTGGGGGACACTATACATTAAAGGAATAAGAGAAGGTTTATTTTTTACAGCAGAATCTCCACACACCATTTCTATATTTGAAAGTTGCTTGTTGCATGGTTGTTATCACACAAACAAAAGTATTGTTTCTTATGTTTCATATTTACATTATATATTATAATTGGCATCTTGTAACTTCTAAAAGAGGTTATTTTTATTTATATTTACCCCATTATTATTTTTTTAGTTATAATTTATTATTTCATTAATTATTAGGTTCATATTCATTAATCCTATTAATCCTAATTGGTGTAACGGGCTAATTATGTCATGAGTTTTTCATAATTCTAATCTTGTGCTTCTAATAAAAAATAATTTTTTAACAAACTATTTGACCTGCCAGGGAGAAATTCTTGTTATTGAAATAATCTGGAAAAATTTTCTTACACTAATCCACAATATTTCATATTCTATATTTCTTCTTTGTATTTTCTTGATATCAATCTCAGGTAAATAGATATAAACTTTGTATTTGCAGAGAAAGTACTCGCACACTCTTACGAGAAAATGAAAAGTTACAAACACAAGTTGCTCAGACTGAGAAAGACACAATCGATGTTATATCATTTCTCAAGCAGGAAGATATTAAGAAGGATAACCAGGTATTTATTTACTCTCCCAAGCATTGAAATTTCATTCGCTACAAGCAGGTATGATCAACAATGTAATTTTATTTATTTTATTTATTTACATATTTGTTTATTCACTTGTTTATTTTGTATTTTTATTTAGTATTCAGTGGAACACATTGTAAGAAAATCGCTTTAAAAAAATTAAGTTCAAGATTCCAGGTGCTTAATTTTTGTTGCTTTGTTTTAACTTCTCACGATTTCTATTTAGATTGCCAAACTACAAAACATGGTGAAGGAACTGAAGAAAGAATATCGCAAAGAAAAGCAGGGTTTGGTGAGTGTTCTGTTTCTTTCTTGTCATGAATAACTGATAGCTTTCTTGTACAGATTTTTCCTTGTACATATTTCATGGATGAAACTCTTCCGTGGATGCGCAGAATTTTGTGTATGCAAAAGAAATATTCTATGTGACAAAAATATTTACTCCACGTTTGGTAGGTTAGTGACATAGTGTTTAGAAATAATAATCTATAATGCCGCATGACACATCAAGAATATGCTTTTAAGATGTAACGTTGAATGAAAATAACATTGAGCTAATGGCCGGTGCTAAGTTTAATCCGCCCACTATATGTTTTCCAGGGAGCTGGAAGACTGAATCCATAATTATCTGTCCTATGGGCCGAACCAAGGCCACTTCTCTAGCAGATAGTAAAATCCCAGGAATTTCTGCGGATGTTATGTTTATCATTTTTTTGTTTATAATTTAGATTAATGAATACACATCTGAAGTTGAAACGTTGCAAGCATCAGTAACTGAAAAAACTAATGAGGTAAGGGGTATTTGTTTAAAACATTTCCCCTGATATGAATACCAATCGATTACTTAAACATAATAGTTATAATATGGGAAAATGATAGTGTTCAAACACCACTTATCTTTTCCTATGCCTCTTACACAATTCTGATGTCTCTCTTTCCGACTTCGCATTTA
>JANTOQ010244698.1:0-13511 GCA_027564595.1 Bythotiara depressa | reverse complement strand
AAACAAGAATTTCGACGAAAGTGCATAGACCATAGACAAGCACTAAGTGCGTCGGCGGGAGGGAACATAGGCTAGGTTCTTCCTGTGTAACCACGTATATAGAACAATAAGATATAACAACAAACCGATTTGCTATTAATTTAAACATCGTTAAACTCTGCACATGCAGTGTAATGATACAAAAATTGAAACAACATCATTCGTTGTGCAATCATCACCAATAAACTTTGGTAGCCATTTTGAAAATTTGCGCGGAAAAAAAAACAACACCGCAAACCGCTTTGTGCTTTGGACACAAAAGAAAATACAATACGAAACAAAGGCCATAGAAACGGTGCTCTATCCATCTTCGCTTTATAACATCCTTGATATAACCAGAGCCTCAAATATGATCCCCACTGGCTATATTCGTTAAAATTAAGGCGTGGTAGAACAATAAAAAGTTATTATTTTTCCAAAGTTTTGAAAGCATCGTTTTCAATACAAACTTCACAAGCTGTGTTTAAAAGTTGTCACATTTCTTGGCTTTGATATTAATTCTGAAGGACTGAAATACTTAATTTACTAGCTTATGCATATAACTCGAGTATTCATAATACAAGTACAGAATTTAGCCCAGCAGATTTACTTTTTGGACGCAAATTGAGATTGCCACTTGACATTTTGTACGGTACCGAAAATTATAGCAAGTATTATTCATTAGAAGAGTTTAGTAAACAATTGAGTAAAATATATGAACTAGCAAGACGGAAGATGAACTTTCGACAAAATACAATGAAAACATATTATGACAAGAAAAGAATCGAAGGTTGTCAACTAAAATTAGGCGACAGTGTCCTTGTTTATAATCCCAGATTGAAACATTTAAAGTTGCAACCTAAGTGGGTAGGACCATGTAAAGTATTAACATCGAATTCAGTAACGTAAATGGTTTTATAAGAAATGGTTACCACGCGATAGACTTAGAAAAGTGAATAGCGAAACGTTACATTGTATTCGTGAAGACACAATTGTACGTGACAGAGATCGTATACTAGACGATACTAATTGTAGCAGTATGAGATAGATTGCATTATGTCTGAGTTTATCGTTGTTATCTGGTTGCGTATTCCAGTTACTCATCTATTTAAGTTAGTATATGTAAATAATAGTTATATGTAAATCATTCGTTTTCTATGTAACGCTCGATAAGTTCAACCTATGCATCTGTGATTAATGGATATAAAAATGCACAAACCTGACTTTAGGGAGATTTGAACAGATTAAGGATTTTGAACTTGCATGTTTTTTTCTTTAAAAACATGTTCAAAGGTAAAAGTTAGGAAAGTGGATAAATTTTAATAGAAAATAAAATGTATTGATTTATTTTCAGTATTATATTTAAGAAAGGAAATGAAAACTATAAACCAGAACGTTGGAAATGGAAGGAATTTATAAAGAAAATTTGTGGATTTCTGAAACTTTGATCAGTGTGATGAAACCGGTCTGTTACCTCCTCTGCATTACTACAAATTAAAAGTCTTGTTCATGAGGTCATAAACCAAACATGTCATTTTACTGTAACAAACTTCAATCTTTATGATTGTCATTCTTACATGAGTAATATTGAAAATCACATTTGCTCTCTACCAACATATTTCATTTTTCCCCATTTGTATCCATAACAAGGTTGGGGTTGAGCGTGATAAGGAGGAGAAAATTTCCTCCAGTCATAACCAGCTGTGACAGGGCACTGAGATTTGAAATCATAATTTGGTTTTAATTTATTAAAAGAACCGTTCCCTTTCCTCTTCCATAAGATTTTCATATCGTCATTATATAAACCATGTATTGCTAAATATTTCTGGCAAATGTTAGCTGAATTTATGATTTTCTGATTATGTGATGCAGGTGGGTGGTGATGAATGCGAGCATTATCTACTAAATATAGGCTACTCCCATCTAATTTCATTTGTTCTATCCAAAAGGCTATAGTTTGGTCGCCATATGGGTGACACATAATACTCCTTCGGGTTTGTTGAAGAAATATCTGCACAAGTGGTGAGCTCCACATTGAGATACCCTCATCAATCCAAGTTAGTCCGTCACCTTCACAATGTAACCATCCCCACTGAAAAGGGCCATTTGGAAGGGTTTTAAGATTCTGTAAGAAATGTTCTACGCAGACCATAACATCATCATCAACTCGTGCAAGATATTGAAAGTCATAATTTTGTGTTGCCCAGAGAAATTGAAATAATACACGATGACCAAACGTTAAAGCTGTAATATTTGAAAACCGCATGTCATCTTTAAAGCTTTTATACTCTTCTTGGAGATTTCCGGCTATCTTTCTGTCTGCCACAATATCAGGATGATCAGTGATAAATAGACATTGAATCAAAGTGGGTTTATACTGTTTACATTTTCTTAACCAGGTTTCTCTAATTACATTTCTTCGATAAACATTCTTTGGAGCCGTTTGTATTAGTAGTAAAAGTTTCACAGGTAATAGTTCTTTATTTACAAATGTTATGTTTGATTTTACTGACGAAATTGCAGGATTAAATACTTGTTTGATTAAACGTGAAAAAACTTTATTCTGCAACAAGTAAATATACGTCATTGTGGTAGTAATAAGACAATAAGAGACAAACAATCCAATATACACCTTTCTATTCATATTCTATTTCACAAATTAAATGTATGGATGTTGTTCATACCAATTGGAGCAAAATTGTTTTTCTTGTTTGCCGATTATAAACAAATATCTACAGTGCTCGTATATACGGGATCATAACTGTTAAAATAACTTGCGAAAGTTGTTTCTCTCAGTGAAGCACACAGTGAATCAAGTTTAACAGTATGTGATGCTGTTCCATAGAATAGGTGGTTGATGTGTGCTGTGGAAAGAAGTGGAAAGAAATGTTATTAGATGAATAGTCGACATAAATTATAGACACAAATAATCGACATGTATTGATAAAATATTTATAGTACTTCTTTAAGTAAGTTGTAACAAGAAGCTTGCGCCTTGACATATGTTGGCCCTTTAGAATCTGCGAAACATTAGCTAAGCCCCTGTAGTGAAAAAGAAAGAAATATTACATAAGAACGCCCATAAACAAGCTTTGCAAGTTATTTTGTTTCCTCTTTTAAAAACTCCTTTTTTTTAAATACGTTTTTAAAAAGGTTAGAAATTGGTATACGTTTAAATATAGAGACCGTTAACAACATCATACTTAAATGCCGTGTGTCCCACAATACTGCAAATATATTCTAGCAGTTTTGTATTTCGACTTTGTTTGTAACGATCGTCATGGATGATAAACCAGCTGCGAAGTATTTGCATAATGTACTGGAATCTATCAAATACACATTAGCAATCAAGTGTGTTCTATTATTGATTATCAGATGAATTGAATATTAAATGTGTACAGTTATGGTGGTGATAACCATTCAAAATACGTGCCGGTGTTTCAATAAGAGCGAGCAGCTGCAATTAAATTTTCCGTTCCTGCGAAACAAAATTTGTCAAATTTCCCTGGCCAAGATAATGATTAGGTCTTACCAAAATGTCGTTCTTAGATTAACTTCTTTATTAAACATTTTTCATCTAAAATGCGTGGGATTCAGTTCTTACTATAAACTATGAAAGTCATTAAAAATGTCAGTAGGACAATCTTTCCATTTTGTGAGCCAATAAATAGAAACGTGCTTTATTAGCTCATTATCGCTAGCTCGTAAAGATCACACCTTGCCAGGTTACTAAGAAGACTTTATCAATATTTCTATTAACGACATTTCGCTTTAAATGGAAGTCCTTTGCTGCATCTCTGATGATGGAACTTCTACCTTTCGGCATTCTGCTTTTATCAAATTTCGTAACTAAGTCTTCTATGAATTTTAGTCATCGACCTCCAGCACTTCGAGGAAAGCATAAGATTGTATTCGACTACCGTTCGTCTGATCATGTTCATGACACGTTGAATGATACTTTAGGTCTGTAATTTGGAACATTTCGAACCTCAAGTAATAAATATAACATAATTATTGGTCGCTAAAACGCTATCATAATCCCCTAGTTGAGATACTAATTTATGCTCGCGCGTTGTTTAATGATTTTAATCAACATAGACAACTAAAAAAATGACTATTATATCCAATTGCATGGTAAGTCGAAATGACTATTATAGTCATTTTTTAAGTCATGAATTATGACTATAATGGTCATATCTTTGAGAATTATAAAAATATTAAATTGGGAATTAAATTAAATTACGGAATTATGCCCTAACGCTGACCCTATCCAATAGAAAATAAAATAAAATTTCATCCATCCCAACCCCGGACCGCCATCCCTAAATAGGGAGTTATAATAAAGTTATCGCTTTCTTTGTGCTTGTGGCGCACTAAAAATGACTTATTTAAGTTTTAAAAGTTACATTTTAATTATTAATTATAAGATGACTATTAATAGTCATTTCGCGCAAATTAAAATGGCTATAATAGTTATTTGTAAACGATTTACCAATTGGATATAATCAAGTTCCTTGGATATAATAGTCATTTTTTTAGGTGACTGTGTTGTTTTAATAGATTCCTTTAGCTTAATTATTAGCACGTTAGTTTTGTGCATATCTATGCATAAGGTCTGCTTGTGGTACTCATAAGGAACCCATAACGTTCCTCATACTGTAAACAATTAATAAAAATGTTATCATCTAAAACTAGCTTCAATCCTCAATTATTACTTGCCCTATTTTCATGTGTAAGACGTCAAACCTTTTGCTATTCCACCAGAGTCCAGTGTCTTTCATTTTAGTTCTTTATGTCACATAATACGTATAGTTTAGAAGCTGATTCACAGCATGTTTTAAGTTCACCTATAAACAAGGAATGTGTCAGAGATTAATAGGTTTTGATAGTATGAAACTTTCGTATCGTCCTAAATGTCCTGAGAAAGGGATTTTTGACATCGTATAAAGTGCTGAACACATTGTATCACCTTGCAGAACACCGTATATTATATTGATAGGTTCAGTTTGAATGTTACCCTGTAATGTTGGTATAGTAAGGACAGTATTCCACGTATCTATAATTTTTTATATAATAATTTGTAATTTTACGGGTGTCATTTGAACACCTAGCATTCTCTTTATCCAAAAATGGCTAAGCTTTCCTTACATCGATCCATCCGCAAGACAAGTTACTTTTACTGTCCGTGGCATCTAGTAAAATATTATTTACCGCGTCTCAGATGTAACTTGAAGATACTAGTTTAAGCATGCAGTAACTGTTTATTTCTATACTTGCTTCTAAATCTGCTTTTAAATAAGACTCGGGTTTTATAATATTATGCTTGCTAAGGCTAAGCGATGCTTAGTATGCTCAATATTGAGGCTTCCGGTGTTGCTTAAATGTTGCTTAAATTTTGGGTAAATTTGAGGCTGGTGATGCTTATAAAGGTGATGCTTATAAAATATCTCGTGTATTAGGTCCTTCAAATTAGATCATTCAAATTATCATCTTATAGGACATAACATTTTAAGACAACTTTCTTCCCTTATTGTGCCAGTAACCTACAACAGCTTGAACCTACTATTCAAAATTCACCTTTTTAATGTTTTTTAAGCGGTCTCTACTAAACTTTATACGCCCTATAATGCATCACCTATATACAATGTGCAACATCCTGGTGAACTTAAATTACTAACGTCTTGGTCTCAGTCATACATTTCTCCATTACTTCCAAAAATGCTATAAACCCAGTCTGCTTATGCGGTATGAATGCCATTGAAATAAATTAACATTTCCTATTGAATGTGCTCAATGACTTATACTGCTTTTACAGTCCACATGCTAATAATACTTGATATAAATTAGGTAAAGCAGGTGCCAATTTACCAAATTATAGTGTATATAAGAGTGCGAAATGTTTTGATTTATACCTTTTCGTTGTACTTTTTCATGTTACCTGATAAATGTGGTGTTAAGCAAGTTTGAAGAATAAGAAATACCTCGTTTATCTGGAATTGCATCACGTAATACCTCTGTGATGCCGAAAAATATGCTGATCAGTAAAATGAAGACCCTCCTGGAGATTTTGGACAGTTTGGTCATGCCAGGTTTCTGTCGACAAACATTCGCTTGTTCTGTCAACACTTTAAGGAAGGGACAAGCAGGAATGGGACGTGAAACATCAAGCACATTCCGACAGAGTTTTTTCAATTTTTTCCCTGTCCTCTTATCGAAAATTCAAAAGTGTTGGGTAAGTGGTTAATGAAATCATAAAATATACATATCGACTAAGATGGAGAGTCATTATTTATTAAAATCATTTCATGTTATATTTGAAGTTAGAAAAAAAAACTAAATAACTTAAACCAACCTGTGAAAGTTTGCCTGACCCAGTGGTTAGTTAATACAATCACCTATTCTGCAGCCTCCCGTGACTTGTAGAGCAGTCCCAGTACCTATGCTTACAATCCATATTTTATCAATTTTGTTCCACGTATGAATATGAACAAGAGGTTGCAGATCATCTGCTGCTCTAAGCTTGTCTCTAGAAAGTGTCAGTTTTCGATTGTACCTCGGTATCAAATTTCAGTTTCAGACAAACACACACAAAAAATTCCAATTAGAGATGGCTGTTGTTTTGTATTTCTCGCGCCTACCCAACCACCATTGCTAGCAGAAAATAAATTATTTGCGCCTCGCTGCTACCAATTTCTCCAACGTTTGATCGTTTGTCATCGAGTCATATGACAATACGTAGTGAACAACTTACAAAACAAATACCAGCTGGTTCAGACAGTATTCTTGTGCAGAATCTTCTTAACAGCCTGTTATGTTACAGAAAGTTGATCAGAGACGAGGAGCTAAACACGTGTGTTTTGGTTTATAAACAGTAAAAAAACAATCATGCTAGCATATGTAGAACTTTTTAAGAGGCTGCAAATTTCTCTGGATCTGAGTGATTTAAATCTCCCTTTAGAGCCTTCTTTTCTCACCATTCGATATTAAAAAGGGAACGAAGTCCTGGGGACAAGGTTGACGCATACCAGAAATAAAATCTAAAAACGTTTGCTACGCTAAAACTAATAGTTGAATTAAGGGACCAGAAACCGTTGCTATATTTATACAAAAGTCATTAAATTAAAAACAAAAATGATCATACACAGAATGATATTAGTGCATCTTTTCTGAATGGTTATAAAGTGTCTTATATGACAACAAAACAGGCAACATGAATTTTCTATCATCAGTACTGTAGTTGGCGTGGTTAACTTTGGGTCGTTAAAGTTCCGTTTACATTTGAAAACACTGTAAGAGAGTAACTGTACTGCAGAAATAACATGACGTTTTAAAAGAATGCCCTCTATAAAGTATTAACACCGAAACATTACTGTAGAATCGTGAAGATCCAGTAGCTATAATCCTAGCCTGCAATGATATAAAATCTTTATTTAGCAGAAGAACAAACTGTTAAAAAAAAGGTGGCTAGGGGAGAAAGGAATCTCTTGAAAATGAGTTTTGTGGCAGTGTTTAACTTCCAAAACGCACCATAAAATTTATAACTCTCTACTACATAGGGATAAAGCTATATACTTAAAAATCTAGAATGGTAAATGTCATTATGAAAAATAAAATGATAACAAATGCAGTGGCCAACAACGGCTGCTAGAGTTCTGTAAAAATTCGAATAATTATTGCACCAAATCGTCCATAACTTTTACCAGCTGTAATTGTATGCTTCTTTTATCGGATTATAAAAAAACGGGAGCTAAAACGGTTCTTTCTAGTCTAAATCGAATTTTAAAACTAGTCAGTCTTCAGAGACCTCATAATAGACAAAAAAACAAAATGGCCATGAAATGGCACTTTGCTGAGTGGCGTAATAACACATAAAAAACTTAGCCAATGAGACTACAGAATACGAATTTGAAAACCAATGAAATTGCACAATTACTTTTTTTACTTTGTTTGGAATATTGGAGGCGGATGTTGTTTGAAATTTAACCCTTTAATGCATGGTTTCCCCGGAAAGGAATCAAATCATTGATCATTACTTTGCTATTTTGCTCCTCTCCAGGGGGTTAATTATTAGAAATAGAATATCAAATAAATTTGGTAAGAGCTGATAAAATCCCCTGGTTCCTCATAAAATTATATAGGTTTCCAATGGGAAGTTTAAAATAACCAGAAGGTTTGCTTATACGTTAAAGGGTTACGTTCACAAGCAACCATGTTTAATAAAATACGTCTCTCTTACATGCTTCATTTTTTGGGTGAATTTCTTACACAATTTCAGGTAGTGCTGAATTTTAACGAGCGATGTTTAACAAGGAACAGTATAAGAATAGTTTGAGCTAAACTTTCAATTTTAGATACTCGAATCTCACAATTTCTCAGTAAAATAATTAATAAAGTTTCTGGTAAGCGCAGGTGTTGTTATAACTTCTCATCAAGTTTTCTGAACTATTTTATTTTCGGTACGCTCTATCTACAATTGTACAATTTTGTGGTACAGAGGTGACAGAATGAGTTCTTATTTTGTGTTTTTCCCTTGACATTAACTTTTTTTTAATTTCGCTATCAATTCCACTGGGTTTTTTTTTTCAGATTGGCGTTAATTGTAAATAAAAGAAAGAGTTTTTAATTTCGCTATGAAGTCCACTGGGTTTTTTTCAGATTGGCGTTAATTGTAAGTAAAAGAAAGAGTTTTAAATTTCGCTATGAAGTCCACTGGGTTTTTTCAGATTGGTGTTAATTGTAAGTAAAAGAAAGAGTTTTTAATTTCGCTATGAAGTCCACTGGTTTTTTTCAGATTGGCGTTAATTGTAAGTAAAAGAAAAAGTTTAGACAGGATAGGACATTATACTTTTGTAAATAAAACTAACGTTTAAAATGTTATATTCTTGCGTAAGTTTTATAAACGACGTCAACCTAGTCGTCGTCAATCAATAAATCAAATCAATCATTCCCGACTTTTTCTGACGTCAAATTGTTATAAGGTTTATTTCGTAAAAGAAAGAAGAACAGTTTCATTGCAAAAATGGCTGCGACAAGTAGAAACGTAGCAAAAGATGGCAAGTCCATATACAAAAAAAAACTATCACGTACCGAAAAACTCCATCATGTCAGACGAAACTTAGACAGAATCGAAACCGAACGGGTATATCGCGTAATTCAAGATGCCGTAAGCAAAATTAGTGAATTGCCTGCGTTATATGACATAATTGCTGACGATGTAGAAATATTTTCCATCTCTGAACCAGAGTTAAGAAATTTGTTACTAAAACATCAAAATCTTGTGAGAACGTTCTTAATTAAAAAAATATTAAAAATTAATTAAACTTTTGCCTTCAATAATTAGCAGAAGCCGACAACTCGTAATTAAACATATTAGGCATACATAAATTCGCCAGTAAAAAAATATTCATCCCTCGAGGTGTAAGAATACAGCCCCCAAGCTCTTACTGAGAACAATAACTGAGCACAGACATTTATTACAAATGCAAAACCCCTCCATCTGTTGTTACTATCTATTGGAGAAAAAATCGATTAATGCCGGAGAAAAGTGAAAAATATTTTGATGGATAAATAAAATAGGAACAATTTCTTTCTCCGATATAAGGTATATTAAAAATAATAAAAATAAATGAAAGACGTAACCATCACCCAAGTGGGAACATATGGTAGCATAACATTGCAACAACGTTAACGTCTGTAACCTTTCTTCAACGATGTCAGGACGTTGTTGGACCATGATATGCACACTGGGACACTAGCTCTTAACGCTTAGTGTTAAAAAGGGCGTAAACCTTACGGACTGATTGTACAGTAACTAAATTTACAATCGCTTAATATTTCTTTTCTACTTTTCTTCACCTCGATAGACTTATTTTCCACTGATTTAGTGGTCCTTACATTTCCCTCTAATCTCACTTTCTTAGCATGTTCCAGTGTATCCCCAACATCGTCCCCAGATTCGAATTTCTCATGTCAAAATATGAATATGTTGAAAATGTCAAAACTATACCTGTATGTAACAAAGCTATTGTTTTTATTATGGAATCCTAATAGTCAAAGTCCACTAACACAGCGAGTTAGAGACGAAATGTCAACCATGACAAACATAACGACAGACCGTGAAGCTACTGTTAAATAATATGCGCAATCTTAATCGACAGAGAAACATGAAACCGCATAGTAACAAGTTGCTTAGTAACAAGCTAACAAGATAGTGCCACCACGATGATAAACTCATAAATACATAATAAACTACGGAAGGCCGAAATGTATATTACCAAAAGAATATTAATAATTAATGAGAGTTGCTGAAACGCTACTAACCACACTAAAATGTCACCAACCATTCAAAATCTATATGTAAGTCAAATTCTGAAGGATATTAAAGAAGCACAGAATACCCTAAAGAAAAAGGATCAATCAGAAACTAGCAAGGAATAGCATAAAAGGTGAACAATTTGGAAAAGATAATATATTCTGGTTCAGTTGAATTTGACAGTCGAATGGAAAAGATGAAAAGATAAATGTAAGAAGGAATAAAAATGAACGTGAAGATTTAACACTTTAATGCATAGTGTCCCTGGAAGAAATCAAATCGTTGGTTATTTCTTTGCTATTTTGCTATTTCCAGGGGGTTAATTAATTTGTTAATAAATTTGGTAAAAGCTTATGTTACCACCTGATTTCCAATTGGAAGTTTAATAGATGCAGGTAGTATGTCCATTTATCAAAGGGTTAATGAACATTAACAAATAAAACAATTTTGGAGGACATTATGACAAACATATGCATAAATTATGACAACCATATGCATAAATTAAACAGTAATTTATTACACCATATTTGTTATACACATTATTATTATTAATACTTTATTAAAAAGGAGAACGGGGGTTTACAAAATCGTTTATGTAAAACATACTTAACATGTCTTATTACTATCATAGAATACTGAAAAGAAACAAAAAGTTATTTTAAAACGTTTTCCATAGGTAAGTCTTATCAAAACTTGTCACAGTCGTCGCCATTTCAGACGCTGTTCTTGAACTGGCTAGTACGGTTGTTTCTGGAACACACCTGTGTTAATTCAAATTCATTTTCTCGACTCTTTATGAAGGTTTATGTCGAAGAGATAAGCGTCACGGAACAGTTTGTAAATATGTCGATTACACAACTAATTATATTCACAGTAAAATTTCAAAGATAGTGTAGGTGGAATGCAACAGAAAAAATACTCACTTTAAAGTGTAAATCTGCAAACGGTGCATTTGTTTTACTATTTAGATACAAATTAGGTAAGTAAGAAAAGTCTTAAAGTTAAAATGTATTTTATTGTAATAAATATATAGTATTGAGTATTTCGGGAAAAACGTAGAGAATGTCTTGAACGCTTGACTGTAGTGATAGCAATAGCACAAACGGAAGTCTTGTTTGCCAAAGAACGACTTCATATAAAATTAGTCATAAAATGATGCAAGCACACTTTTAAGGTCTTCCCAAAGTTCCAGATAAACTCAATTTCACCCAAAATTATCATATCCATTAGACGTCCATATAAAAAATAACACTTTTCCACTTGACATCAAATCATAAACCAAAAACAAATTCCTTATTACTCTCCAATCCGACTTGTATGCAAATGGAATGGGTCGAGAATCAATCTTCCTAAACAAGCTTGGATTAATATTCACGTTTGATATCTTCTTCAACTTTTCCCCCAATTATTATGGGTGGAATATTTATTTTCTGAACCAACGATTTGACGATATGACGAATCTTTGTTTCTAAATTTATCCTTGCATTGTAATGAACAAATTTAGACTGAATTATTTTGAAACCTTCGTTCTCCTTTAAAGTCGGTGTTACAAGATGCTCTTAAAATATGGTAATAGTGATTCAAGTCATGAATAAGTTATATTTAAAATATATAATAAATAAATATAGGCTACCTATACCAAACTCCTTGCCTTTACAAATTATTTACACCGATTAAAAAAAATAGTAAAAATAGTAAAAAAATTAAAAATATTTATTATATAATTTACGATAAGGCTAACAATGGGTCGTTTGGTAAAGAAAACACGAGTCTGTTCAGTACAATGCTTCTTTGGCAATTACTGGCGCGATATTCGGAACCTCGCGTGAAAAACGTTAGGAAGAATACGTGAAACAATAACTTTTGTTTTATATCTTAAGTGGCTAGCCTCCTTAATCTGAAGGCATATAACCTGTATATTGTTTCTAGGGGACGGTCGATGTTCTTGCTGCATTTAAAGTTTTATTAAAAATTTCCCTACGGATTTTATTTCATAGTTTAGCTCTAACAGACAGGTAGATAGGATAACTTATAGAAATTATAAAAAATTTAGTCAAGAAAATTTTAAAAGACATACATCTAAGGAATAGTCTAACAAACAAAACAATATCAGAGTATGACACCTTTGAAAATATATTTCTCACTGTTTTAAATAATAATGCTCCTCTTAAAAAGAAATTATTAGAGCAAATCATGCACCGTATGTTACAAAAGCCCTTAGGAAAAGTATTATGAAAAGAACAGCATTAGAAACTAAGTACCATAAAGATACAGGTACTGAAAATCGTAAATTGTATAAGAAACAAAAAAATTACTGTAGCAAGTTGTATAAAAAAGAAAGAAAAAAGTATTATGCCGATAATAAGCTATTTTGGAAAACAGTTAAACCATTTTTTACAGAAAAATCATCACAAGGTGCTAAAATAACACTAGTTGATAATAATAAAATTTATTCTAATGATCAAGAAGTTTCCGATTCACTAAATTTGTTTTTTAAAACTAACCAATAAAAGGTTAGTAAGGTTTTACAAAAACACATCACAATCATTGTGGAATTTATGTAAATTAATTTTTACGGAAACGACACATGACTGTATCTGCTTATTCCACCAATCGCGTGTTATTCGCATAAATAACAGTTTTTTATTCTCAACAAATCGCCCAATTTTGTTGATCCCTTGAAAGTCTACTGTACTAGCGGCAGTTACAATGACCGTAACGTGGATTGTTCAAACTTGCGTCCTTACTGGACACATAAAATTTCATAAGTGTTTAGATTTTACGAAATTAAGTTCCAGAGAACGCAAATGTACCATGGACACCAAAGCATTTTTCTGTCTCCCAGTTGTCAAGACGAACGGCTTCATGTTTGCAATTATAACAGGATATTTTGCCTTTGATTTAGTTGATTTAATTATTGATTCGTGATAAAAATCAGAGATCTGAAGCGTTCGTGGAGATTTCTATATTTTTGTATTGTTCTGTATGCAACAACAACAGCAACAACAACTGATTTTGAGTATAAAGCAAACACCAGAATAGATACAATTTTATTTAATGAAAAAAATATTCTTTCTGCAATTCGTTCATTGAACCAAAATAAGGCTCATGGTTGTGATGATATTTCTATACGAATGCTAAAAATTTGTGACGACGCGATTATTCCTCCTCTGTTGATAAT
>JANTOQ010244587.1:0-13512 GCA_027564595.1 Bythotiara depressa | reverse complement strand
CTTGTGGCACGCTAATTAATCAAAATTATTTTGATTAATTTTTGCTGATAACTGATCGCCGTGGTATAAGTGAATGAATATGGGTAAAAATATCTGGCATATTACTACCATAAGGGTCACTAAAAGGTTGCAACACGTTGCTAAGTGCGTTGCTAAGGAACGTTATGAGACACAACTTATTTTTAAAGAACGAACTACCGAATTTCCTGAGAAAATAGATTAAAACCAACACCAGAATCGATTTCTCCGTAGTTGAAAATAGCCAGAAAGATCGGAAAAAAACTTTTAAAAATTCTGATATTTAAGTGTGATCTACCTCCTTAAGTGTAAATTCGGCTTAAAATTATTTACTACATACTAGCACGTGGAATGATAGAAAGTTATTCTCTACTTACGTATGATCTGAAAACTTCCGTCTTCAACATGCAAGTCTTGTAGAAAAGTGCCCCATTTTGATAAGAAAGTCATAATTATATAAAATTCATGGAAATATCTGGATTGTATATCATCATATATTTTATGCTTGGTCATCAAAATGGGGGAATATTCCTATTTTTAAGACAATTACCAAAACGTTCCTTATTTTGCGGAGTAAATTTGAAGTGTCAGCAAAACCACTCATTCTCTTGTTTTGACTCTGAGCAAACAAAAATAATAAAATAATATATAATTAATTACTGTGCACTCCACCGTTGATTACTTGATGCTTGATTGTTGATGTTTATTGTTGAAGAGTGGCTCTTTTTCGTAGAATGCATCTTTTTTCTAGGAAATGAGGTGGTTTCTCTTAGAACAGTTCACTTTGTTAGGCAGTCAGAAAATCAATAACCCATAGAACAGTTAGTAAATTTACCAGGAAAAAGATAATTTTTTCATAGAACAACGCATTTTGTCAGGAAAGGGAAATCTGCTCTTTAGAACAGGGTTTTTACGAGTTTTTTTAAGAGAATATTTAATCAGTATTTAGATCAAACAAGAAGTGCTGTTAGCAAATTATTGATTTTGATTTTGATGCTATAGTGCTATATTTCTAAAATTTCGCACAAGTGCTATCTCTCCAACTTCAACTTAGCACCAGTACTATCTCTACAACTTCAACATTAGTACAAGTGCTATCTCTACACTACAACTTAATACAAGTCACTGCACAAATGGCTATCGTATCCGGAAGTATGTAAAATCCAGAAACCTGGGAGAACACGTTCGTATGCGAGCGTAGACGAATTTCTCCAAGTATCCGGACATTTACGGAATCGAATTCGCGCGGTTACTTTTATACGTATAGTTTACGAAAGTATCCGGAAACGTATTTTTACTCTAACCGAACATATCCGCTGGAACGGATTTTGCTAGTATCCGGACATAACCGAATACGTTTACTAAGAGTAACCGAACATTACCGGACGTATCCACTAAAACGGATCTTGCTAGTATAGGGACATAACCGAATACGTAAACTAAGAGTAACCGAATATTACCGAACGTATCCGCTGGAACGGATATTCTCAGTATACGAAGATATTCGTGAATGTTTTTGTACGTAAATTACGTTCAATGCTATCAACGTGCGTTCAATGCTATCAACATGCGTTCAGTGCTATCAACGTGTGTTCAATGCTATTAACTGTTGTTAGTGAACGCTATAAAATATTTGAAACTTAGAGGTTTAGGGTACAGAAAGTGCCTGGAAAACAAAAATTGGGTTAGCTATGAACTAGAATAAAGTGGACAGTCCCTTTTCCAACAGTACAGACCAAATTGTAGGTCTTCTTACCAAAGAACCTCAGTTTAACGCAGTGTCGTCAACGGAAAACCTCTCTATAACCCTACACAACAAACGTTTTAGAAAATATTAGCCCAATCTATTATTATGGAAAGCCATGAAACTTCAAAGATTTACTACTTTACCTCACTAAAAGGATATATGGGATTCATATCCATTCCTATCACCAACGGCCACTGCCTTATGTGGAATGTTCACATTTATGATTTTTTTTTTTATTCCTTGCAATAGACAGGGGATTCCAAGTTAATCAACAAAGTTATTCTTATGACACCGGTGAGCAAAATATATTGTTAGAAGTAGCTCTTTCTTGCTTTAATTAATCGCCATTTGCACTTTACCTCCACGAAGAAGAGTAAGATAGTAGTTGGAAGCGAAAATGCAAAAGATGAGTTGGAGGTAGAGGTTGATACAAAACCAAGTTAACATCCTTTCAAAACTTTTAAGTTAAAAATGATTAAAAACAATAAACAAATATATTTTTAACCCTTTAATGCATAAACATACCTCCTGGATATATTAAACTTTTTATTGAAAGCGTTTATAATGTCATAAGAAACCAGGGGGTTTTATCAGCTTTTACCTAATTTATTTAACATTGTATTTCTAATAATTAACCCCTTGAAAAAAGAAAAATAGCAAAGAAATGACCACTGATTTAATTTATTTCCGGGGACACTGTGAATTAAATGGTTAAATTAGCTACAATTATAATTAACAATATAAAAGAGTATTCAATTAAACACTTGGGATCTATGATATTTGTTATAATAATTGAATCATAATTATCTCAATCATTTCATGATTTCATGTCAGTCAGTAAGAAGTAAGTAAGTAAATTTATTTGGCACATAAAACCATACAAAAGCAACAAAAATGTGCCTGGTGATAAGACTCTTTATATGTCTTCTACGGGTCCCTGCCATGTATTTATAAAAATCTAGCTAAAATAATTTTTAGTATTTTATTACTTATATACACGACTTTATTTTATTGTAAATAAAATTTTGTTAAACGGCGAAATATAAACAAACAAACAGATAAAATAATGTATATAAATATTTTAAGAAAAAGTTATTTAAAAAGCAAATAAACAAACAAACAACAACCTTAATATTTATGAAATAGAAAATCTTAAATTTCGTGCAGTGTTTTAAAATGGAACTAGCTAGGTTATTTATTCATTTATCTCCATTCTGTATTTATTAACAACTAACAATCGGGAGCTTTTATCATAATACGTAAATAAAATAAAATATTGAGGAAAATATTTTTATTTACTGCATGCCTTCCTTCATTGGTATTTTGTATAGCTTCTGCTGACCGAAAGTATCCATGAGGTGCAAAGATCTGGATTTGTCCGCGGGAGTGGGAACAAACTACCCCCGATTACGTACGGTTATCAGGTCACAACGTAATTTACAGCTGAAAATAAGCTCGATAACGTTGGTAAATATGGATATCCTGAGTGTGATTATTTACGGATACTATCAATTTACGCTTGTTTGCACCTTCCGGATATGCCTGATTTCGTATTATAAGACGCATATCCGGAGCGTGGTTACTAATGCATTCTCCTAATTAACGGATGCCGGATATTACCGAATTTGTTCGTATACGCTTCTGGCGTATCCGGACATCAGCATTATCCGTTTTTCTCCGTATACTCTTTCTACGTATCCGGGAATTTACACATTCCGCAAACCATTATTTGCAGAGTCCGTTTCCGTATCATTTGCGAAAACGGATACGTCCGATTTCGTCAGGCCAACCGGGAGTTTGTTTATCGCGGTAATGTCCGGATACGTGCAATTTCCGTTAAAATTCGGGAAAGGATAGCTCCGGAAACGACTATCGTTTGTGCAGTGAGTATTATCACTACAACTGCAACTTAGTACAAGTGCTATCTCTATAACTGCAACTTAGCACCAGTGCTAACTTTACAACTTCCTGAGGACACGTTTCACTTTCTCGCCGCGCGAGTGAAGGCGAGTAAGATATGGGTGTGAGAACAACGCTTGCTAGTGTACTATGCATCTCCACAATACTTAATGTTGGGCTATCTGAACTAGAATTGGAGATATATCTCCAATTGATATGAAGTCTACGAACCAGAAACAAAACAAACAGAAAACAAATTCTCTGTAAATTATGGAATTTATGAAAAATAAGTTGCTAATAAATATTTTAAATTATAATAAACTTTCTACCTCCTCGTATCTTTCATTGATTTGTTTTGCAGTTGTAATTGTGGAGTGTAAACCAGCCTCAATTAAAACCTTCTTCACACTGAAACAAACATTAATTATCAGTAAATCAGTGTCTAGTGTCCTCGTTTGAATTTGTGTGAAGACTTCTTTCAATTCGGAAACAACTGTACAGTCAATACTTGTAACCCCCGTCATATCCAGTATAACAACTAACGGTGGGTTAGGTTTCTGCATCACATCTTCAATACTCCTAACAACGTTGGCAATTCCAGCATAGAATAGGCCATTGCGAAATCTTAAGACAGTAATTTCTTTCAGCTCTTTTTCAATTTGTGGATTCACAGCAGGATACAAGATCGTAAAAAGATTCAAAAGAACACCAAGAAGAAGACCGAATTCTACTGTATAAAAACAAGCGAGGAATGTAATAATATACAGGAAGAGTTCAATCCGATTTATCTTCCATAACCATTCAGGCATTTTCAAATCGACCATTGGAAGGACAGCAGAAATAATGATTGCAGCTAAACATGCTTTGGGTATATAATGAAAAATGTCTGTTAGGTATTGTATAGATATAAGCACAACAGCACCAGTAAACAAACCTGGAAGACAAAAACAATAAAATGATGCTTAACATCTTAGATCAAGGTGTTAGAGAACTATATTGACTAGCTTGAGGTTTCTATATCGGTCATTCTGCATTTGCGCAGGTAAGGTTAGAATGGATATAGCCGTTCTCATAGGACACCTCAATGCTAATCAAGTTTTACGAGTACAGAACTTTCTTCCGGGGGACGCGCTTCACTTTTCTGCCGGGAGAGTGAATATATGAGTATGAAAACGATGTCGGGTATGTAGGGTATAGGGAATGAGGTGAAGGATAGGGTGAAAAACAACTTGGATTCCAGAGCATTTTTCAAACCTTCTCAGGGCATTTTACCGTTTTAACGCTAGCGGACACCGGCGAACAAACTACCTTCCCAGGCTATTTACCACTAGCGGAAAGTTTTAAAGTTTTTCTTCCACCTCATATCAAAAGGAAAAGAACATTAGCAACCTCGTATCCACAATTCATCATCATCAAAATATTTGAAGTTTTAGGTCCCTTTCATGTTTCCTCCTTTTCAGTAGAGCGTCCATAAAACCAGAATGGGGATAGATGTTGACGGGAAACTCGGTAGAGCCACTCTTGCCAGTGTAGTTTCATCTGAAATAACGGGAAATGTTTTTAGTTCAGTGATTTTTCCATTTCAAGACGTCTTAAAGTCACATTTCGTCCCATTCGGAGGCAATCGAGGCCCCTCATATGCAACCGTTTTGTAGGATCAAAGTTACTTCCATCTACAAAAGTAAACTGGAAAAGAGACACTTTATGTACATAGACGCTGTTTCGTAACTTGTGTAACACATTTTTATTATGTTGGAAATTTATCTCAGTATATTATGTGAGGGCGGTTGGAGGCCGTCTTTTCTTTCTTTGGAATAACTGGTGGCTGTCATTGTCAACACAGAAAAGAACGCGCTGGGTATGAGGTTGCTGGGATGAAGGTTAGTTCTAAGTAATAATTACCCGCTAGAGGTGTTTTCACTCCACTTTGAGAATTGACAGCTGTCCGTGAAAAGCTGCCTGTCACAGGATAACTTGATACAAAAGATCCAAGTATATTTGATAATCCAAGGGCAATTAATTCTTTCGTTGGTCGAATAGTATAATTGTTTCTGCGGCTAAATGCTAAATAAATAAATCAACAAACTCACTTTATTTTCTAGGTGTCATAGGTTGTAATAACCAGAGACCTGGGTAAGAAACAGGGCGCCCATTTTTTAACCCTGTAGTGCCTGATGTCCCCGAAAATTCATTTCTTTGCTGTTTTGCTAAATAAGCCCCCTGATCTTTCATAAAATTACAAGGGTTACTATTAGGAAATTTACAATAGGCAGGAGGTGTGTCCAGGAATTATGGGATTAAAATCTCTTTACATGAAGTATTATTTGCTCGTCTCAGTTCTAGTGATGGAGACATAAAAAAGGACCAAAGTTACCAAACATGTTAAGTCACCACTATTTTATTATTGATTCACAATGAAATAGTGTACTTCCTATAATTAGACAGGGCCTTCAGAATAGGGGGAGGGAGCAGGGGAGGGGGGGATACTTCCCACACTAATCATTTTGGTAAAAGTGATATTGCTCTTTTAGAGTGAATAATTGTGCCCTTTTTTACTACAAAAAGAGAACATTTTCAGTTCTTTAAAAAACCTTTTTTTTTGTGCCCATTTTAGCAACTTTACATTCTGAATGTTCAAGCGGGAAATCTTTATTTTAGACCTCCCTCAATCTTCAGCACCTGGCTCCGGCCCTCTTAGTGACTCAGATGATAATTTTATATCAGTTTTTTTTGAAGGAGGACCATCCCTTCTAATACACGTTTCTGCAGTCTCAGGTGAAATAATAAACTTGCACTTGTACTCTCTTTCTGCTTACTCTTTTCCTGGATGAAAAAAAAACTTTTCAAAGAGTGGTGTGACTGTAAAGGCCGATTTCCATTACTGCAATTTTGCCCGCGCGGGCAGAGTGCACGAGCGGAAAAAGTTGCAAATTCTCAACTTCAATGGCGGACGGTCACGCAAAAGCAATTTGAGCATGCGCAAAAAAGTTCGCTCCGCCCGCGCGGGCAAAAGCGCAGTAATGGAAATCGGCCTTAAGAGAAGCAAGAACATGTTTTTTAAATTGATAGGAACGAGATTTTGACCAGATTTTCGCACACAAATTTCCTAGGAAGAAACCCCATAAGTTCTCGAAATAATTTTTAAAAAAGATCAAACCATTTTCTTTATAAAAAATAATGATCACTTTTGCTCCGGTCAAGGCTTAATAATGTTTACCTCTGACATTCTCAACAACTTAATCTGTTGCGCGCATGTATTTTTTAAGACTGGAGAAAGAGGTATTCTTAATCATAGGTGATCCTTATGTATTGCGAGCTCTGCAAGCGATGTCAGAAATGCAATATGTGAATGAACCTTATTCTGTTGTCCCCGGAAAGGAATCAAATCATTGGTCATTTCTTTGTCATCTTGCTTTTCCCAGGGGGTTAATTATTGGAAATATAATGTAAAATAAATTTGGTAAAAGCTGGTTTCTCATAAATTATAAACGGTTCCATTGGGAAGTTTAATATAACCATGAGGTTATAAAGGGTTAACGAGAAGTTTAAACTTTTAAAAAGGTTCTTTACTTTCCAGCGTAAGATGTGCACGTACAATGTATTCTACAATACTGCACAAAATATTTGAGGCTTTTGCGGTTTTAGGCCTTTTCATGTTCCCTCCCTATTCGCTAGAGGATCCATAAAACCAGAATGGGGATAGGTGTTGACGGGAAACTCGGTAGAGCCACACTTTCCAGTGTATTTTCATCAGAAAGAACGGAGTATTTTTAATTCATTGATTTCGAGACTTCTCAAAATTATATTTCGAGGCAAACGAGTCACACCCTCCCTTTGCAACCGTGCTGTAGGATCACAATTGCTTCAGATCCAAAGTACCAAAGTGTTAACTCAACAGTCAATCTGAAAAAAAGAAAAAGTTTACCTAAAAGATTCTTTATGTACATAGACGCTATTTCATTACTTGTGGAACTCGTTTTGATTATTTTGGCGCCTTGTGTACAGGATTATAGGTTTATGGTCCTATTTAATGACTTTGTACTAACTATCTTATTATCAACTATTCGTCTAAAAACTCAGTTTGTTTACATAAGTTATTATGAAAGTGAAAGTGGTCATTTCTCTAAGGCCTTGTTTACATGAAACCTGAATCATTTCTCTAAGGCCTTGTTTACATGAAACCTGATATGAACTCAAATTGATATTAGATTTTTACTACACAAGCGTTAAAAGCCTACGATTGTAAAACTTTGCAGAGTATAATACAGGACTACGCTTCAGGAGCACGGAACAGATAATACCATACAAGGATATAAGGAATTGAGATGTGTGTGTGTGTGTGGTATGTGTGTGTGTGAGAGAGAGGGGGCCAGTGGTAGTGTCAATTCCGACTTACGAGCTCACGCAAATTCTCACCTTTTCCAATGGCACCTGCTTCCAGAAAAGCAAGTAATGGTACAATAATCAATCCAGACTTAAACTGATTCAAGGTATCAATAAAATACAATGTTTCGTTGCCATTATGGATGGTGAATTTAGGTACCTAAATAGAAACAGTTAATTATTTAATAATTAAGAACTGAGAAATGAAACGAAAGGTAATCACAACATAATTTCATCATAACATATCGGAACAAGGCATTAATTTTACAAAAAAACATGCAGTGTTTACAATTTCTTTAACAGGAAATGTGTGTACACATAAACTTTTAAAGTTTATTTTCCAAGACTTCAGACTTTGGCATTGATGTTACCATAGGGGATGTTTTGTTTGTCTCAGCATTTGACCAAGAATTTGACTTTATGATATCAGAAAACACAAACGTCAGTGAAATAAGGAAATAAGTCATGAAAACACAGATTTTTACTTTTGCGTGGCTGTATATAAAAAGTTTGTTTTGTTGCCGTAATTTAACCTTTTAATGCACAGTGTCCTCTTTCCTTGCTATTTTTCTTTTTCCAGGGAGTTAATTGGAAATATAATGTAAAATAAATTTGGTAAAAGCTGATAAACCCCCTGGTTCCACATAAAATTATTAAGGTTTTCAATGGGAGGTTCAATATAACCAGGAGGTATGGATTAAAGCATTAAAGGATTAATTGGGAGGACAAAAAACAAAAACAAAGACAAAAACCTCCCTAGCATCTCCGGTACTTATATGGGCATGAAGGGGTCTTTTGCAACTTAATTGACCTTTATAACGTTAACACTTTAATGCATAAGCATACCCCCTGGTTACACCTGGTTACTCCTGGTTACTTCCCATTGAAAACCTTTTTCATTTTATGAGGAACCGAGGTCTCTTATCAGCTTTTACCAAATTTATTTGACATTATATCTCCAATAATTAACCCCCTGGAAAAAGCAAAATAGCAAAGAAATGACCAATGGTTTGAATACTTTGGGAGGAATGTATGAAATGAATGTTCTCGAATGTTCTTGCTATTGATATCACTTTTTCGTATAGATTACTTAATCAATCCCAATGTTCAAGTGTTACCTGTCTATACATATAAAGGTGCTTCAGTGGACATATAAGCTAATGATGAACCTCGCCTATCACCATATAAGCTTCTAAAGAAACTCACCTGAACTCCTGGTAAAGTCATGCTTATGTCATCCACCAAATGAAGGTAATGTGACATTTCTTCGATTTTCGCTATATAAACAATACAACAGGACATAACAACCACAATAGAATTTCTAGAAATACCAAGAAACCAAAGGGATTTCAATAAGATGATCTTAATCGTTGATAGATTATCATCTTCCCATTTTAATTTGGTCCAAAACCTCATACCAAACAGAATAACCATACAGCTCAACCCATAACCCAGGTCATAAATGTTCCATTCATGGATTCTTTTAAATACTTCGATTAAATTACCAAAGAAGTTTTGCGGTGTTTGTTTAACACCACTCAAATATTTTAATTGACTACAAGCTATAGTAATGGCTGCTGCCGAAGTGAACGCTGAAATGACTGGAACTGATACAAAATTAACCAAAAATCCAAGCCGGAAAATACCCATAAACAATAAAATCAATCCAACGTAAAACGAGAAAAGAACAGCTATATCTCCACAGTAAGGTATACTATAGGTAGACACCATTAATGATAAAATGGCAGTAGGACCTATTGTTATATCTTTAGATGTTCCGAAAATGCTGTACACAAAGCACCCCATGAACGAGGAATACAACCCATAACGATTTGGCAGCTGCGCAATAGATGCGTACCCCAATCCTTGCGGGATCACCATTATGCCAACAGTTACTCCAGCTATAAAATCACACTGTAAATTATTTAATGAATACCTAGGTAACCACGTGATAATCGGAAAACACGTGGTAAGATAGTTCTTAACTTTCAGTACGTGGTTTGGAAGATTTGATTGTACATCGTATGGTGATGTGTTGATCATCATTATGCTAAAATGGAAGAAATTGTATTTTATTTGCATTAAAAGGTGATTTAGATTCAGATTTCTCGTCCAAAATATGTACAAACGTCCATATAGCTATTAGAAGCCTTTTTCTACGTCATGTCTATCCACAGTCTTCTAAGTTTGATGAAAGCCTTGTTTTCATAAACATTATTTTTTCAATAAACACAGGGGTTACCACATACTTGTGTATATCTTTGAAATTTAAACGTAGCTACAGTGAAACCAGTAATATAGTCCATTGGATTTTTTATAGATATCATATACACTGTATAAAACAGGCTAGTTTTTCTTGCTCATCAAAATGGATATGTTGTCCATGTTCGAATGTAACTACAATCGTGGTCATAAATGTTCGAATGTAACTACAGCCGTGGTCATAAATGTTCGAATGTAACAACAGTCGTGGTCAAAAATGTTCGAATGTAACTACAGTCGTGGTCATAAATTCTCGAATGTAACTACAGTCGTGGTCATAAATGTTCGAATGTAACTACAGTCCGTGGTCATAAATGTTCGAATCTAACTACAGTCGTGGTCATATATGTTAGAATATAACTACAGTCGTGGTCATATATGTTCGAATGTAGCTACAGTCGTGGTCATATATGTTCGAATGTAACTACAGTCGTGGTCATAAATGTTCGAATGTAACTACAGTCGTGGTCATATATGTTTGGATGTAAATACAATCGTGGTCATATATGTTTGGCACAAGGTGCCAGATCAACCAAAATGAGTTAACCATAAGTTTTGTTTTAGTGAATGCAGATATAAAGAACTTATCAGTTAAAATATTTCAGATACCAGCGACGTAAGACTTAGATATTACGTACTTTGGTAATGAATTAACCGTGGTTGTACATCACACTTGGACAGGGAGCTTATTAGCTTTCTATTTGGTTCATTTTGGTTGATTTATGACATCAGAATAAATGAAACATTGAAATAAGTAGAATTTCTATCACGTTTCCACTTATTAACAACTACTCTCGTTCATAATGATATGATATATTTAGCATATCATGGACCTGAATGATTTAAACGTTGGGCTACGTTTCGAGAGAAACTTCTCTCGTCATCGGACAATGTGATTGTGCGTGAATGAAACGGTTCACATCGGCGGAGCCGATGTAGGGATGTCGGCCGTGAGGCCCTGTTCCCAGACAATGTGATTGTTGAAAAAATCTCGTTATATACGCATAAAGAGGATCGAAATTTAATTACTTCGCAACTCCACGGAAAAATGCGGACGTATAAGGAACAAATTCCCGTATCGAATAAAGATAGAAAATTTCACATCTCTACGGACAATGTTTTCTGACGTAAAAGTGACACTGATGCATAATCAAGCCGTCAAATCCCGTCGCTAGTTATCACCGTCAATTCCCGTAACTAGTTATTCCCAACTTGGCCTTTAGTGAAAACCGAAGGTCTATACCACTACACCACCATCGCGTCAACCAACCCAGAAGCATGGCTATGGATATCATTTCTTCTGGAGAGGTCGTTGAGAGTTACACCTCCTGATTATATTAAACTTCTCATTGGAAACATTTATAATTTTACCAGGAACCAGGGGTCTTACCAGCTTTTACCAATTTTATTTTACATTACATTTCCAATAATTAACCTCCTGGAAAAAGCAAAATAGCAAAGAAATTACCAATGGCTTGATTCATTTCCGGGGAAACTATACATTCGCTGACGTCGAATCGCAGCTCCAATGATTTATTTTAAATTGATTCTCTTCCATAAGTCTAAGATACAAGAATTTCAAGTGCTGTAGCTGAACAATGTTCTGTTAACACTATCTTTGAAGACTGTAAAACATAAGTAATTAGATTCCATTTTTGGATATCCTTAAAGTTTAATCCTGTGTGTGCGTAATGTAAGTAATTGTACAAATAATTTCATAGCCGTAATAAAACTCACAATGATGGAAAATTAAAATTTATTGCTACTCTCCTCCACAGAGACCATCTTAAGTTTTTCTATCCAGAGGAGCACACTGCGCGTCCGTGGACTCTTTATAAACTACACGAACTCCATCGAAGGAGAGTTGATATTAAACATATTTTAGTATTTTCTATCGTAATAAGGACTTCCTTTAAAAATTTTATATTAAATAGTTATCACCCATATGATCGCACGCGTCTATAATATAAACAATGTAACTGTTAATTCCCGTGTCATCTAACACGTATGCTTAATCTACCATCCTAGTTCCAGTTTTTAAAGATGTTGGAAAACCGAGAAAACTATCACAATTTATCCCATGCTCCGCACATGGCTCTCCTTCTTGGAGCTGAAGATAAACTAACCCCTGCAATGTTGCTCATAATACTTTTTGATAAGGTGTCAAATTAACCTTAGCAGTATTACGGGAGTGATGTAAAAGTGTGCAAGAAAATTCTTAAGGATACACACATGGAAAACATCCAGTTTTAAAAACATAATTTTTTCTCTTTAAGCAAAACTTTTTAGAAAGTCTGTTTTATCGATATTGCATCAACAAAATATAAGAGAAATAACAAAGAAATTTTTAGGAGTACTTTTGGATGAAAATATGACTTGGCAAAATCACATCTCCTGCATTGAATGTAAAATTTCAAAAAATTTAGGAATTGTACAAAGCAAGACATATACTCAATTAAGAATGTACTTAAACAACTTTACTTTTCCTTTATTCATAGTTATTTAAAGTATGGAAACATTGTTTGGACAAGCACAAACAAAAGTAAACAAAAAATATTACAACGCCAACAAAAACATGCATTGCGTATTATTTATTTCAAAGACAAATTTACTCATGCAACCCCTTTGTAAAAGTTTTGAAAGCTTTAAACGTATATCAACTAAATATCTATCAAACACTTTTATTTATGCACAAAGTCAAAAATGACAATGTTCCAAATGCCTTCAAAAATTCATTTAATATAAACATCAACAAATACAACACAAAAAGTGCAAACACAACAAATGATTTAATTTTTTTTTTAAATCATTTGGTTCCAAACGAAATAAAAACTTTAACATTACACATTTTTCAATAAAAAACAAAAGAAATATCTCTCAACTTTGAAGAAGAAACTAGATTTTTCTACATAAATTTTTCTATATAAATATTAGCATAGTAATAATTTTTCCTTAAGCTATACTCTACTCACTTTCAAAAATAGGTACTCATGATAAAGCCTTCTTGGCTTTCTAGAGATTCTAGCCGGTAGTTTTTATAGTACGACATTGTAAATATTTTAGTAATATATATTATGTTTGTAACTTAGGAAATACTTACTGTAGATTTTTAATTAACGGCAAATATATATACAGTATACTCTCGATAAGTGAAACCCTCAAGGGGGATAAAAAAAAGTGTTTCACTTAGTGAAAGTTTCACT
>JANTOQ010244476.1:0-13512 GCA_027564595.1 Bythotiara depressa | reverse complement strand
GAATAAATTAGTTGTAAACTATTGTAATAAAACAACTCCAACTTTAAATAAAGAATACATACATACATACATACATATCATTATGAAATCTCAACAAGTTCATCTATTTTTACACGATATTTGACAGAACGAAAGAGTACAGGATGAAGACTGGAACCTCGTATTAAAGTCCACCGATTTCAAAACCAGGAGCGTTATTGTCACATTTATAAGAATGCCCTTTTCTAGTAGAAATAGGGACATATATTCCTCCCACAGCTTGATTGTATGACATTAAAGATCCCCACCCTCCATGCTCCGAAACAAAAAAGCAATCCGAAAAGATACTTAGGATAGTAAAGAAAAGTTTATATTTACTTACATATACATGTTGGTAAAACTTGTTGACAAAAAATATCTGTTCACTGAGAACTAGCGGTTTATACGACTTATCCACTGCACTAACAGAATGATTCTGATCCCCATTAGTTGGTCCATATAGATACAGCACTGTAATAGAAAAACAAAGTTACTTTACGTCAATATACTTACATTTATTACAGCAAAATTTATTTGCTTCTAGAAGTAATGAGACAGCTCCCGGAGAAATTCTCTTGAGTATCGATAAACATATATGTTATTAATTCATCTTCGGATTCGTCTAATGCTACATTTAGAGCGCCGTATTCTATAGACTTTTTATAATCTCCGGTGTGATTATCGCTATTATCGAAAGCGCCCCTTATAAGCGTCCATTTCTCATATAGTTGAAGATATAGACGGAGCTTATCGGAGACCGGCGCTAATATGAGACCCGGCGCTAATTAGGCACATATTTTACAGAAGCAAATACATAGCACATGACAACTAATAATAACATAGCTCCGTGTATACTAGGTTTGCATAGTTCTCTTTGAAAAATCTATAACGGAGTATCTTCTATTTATACGAAAAGCCAGTGCGTTTGTCTGCAGATATTGTCACATTTATAAGAATGTCTTTATCTAGAATGTCTACTCCTCCCACAGTGATATATTTTGCTTTATATATACTTCCTCGTGAACAACCAATTCCTCGATTGTAATTTCAGGAAATATTGGTCGTGACCCATTACAAGAGCTTTGAGAAAAGCTAGTGTTCTTTACAGCAGAATAAATAGTCGCAGTGTAGCTCAGATTTTCCTTTGAAATTATATTTCTCTTGTTCTATCACAATACCTGTGTTAACACTAAAACCTACTAGTAAAACGCCGTATTTTCAATTTAACACGTTCCAGCAAGGAAGTTTAAATAAGAAGCAGTTACAACTTTATTCACGCTAAATGGATATTCATTGAAATTCCTATTGTTTTATGATTAAATAGAGTTCGACTCGCGTTAACACATTACACTGGATTTGAAGTATTTTTATTAACAAACGGCCGGAATTTGCTGATTACCACACAGAACAAATTGCTTAAAAATTGCTTATAAATTGTTAAATTCTCGTAACAGAGCATCTGTAAAGTAAGGTCCCCTTGTAAGAATCCCACTCCAAGTGGAAAAAAGAAGCCATATTGAAAAAGCCTTCCTTGCCTTTAGAACTGTAAATAACTGACTGATTCATTTATATTTTGCTTTTTTTTTCAAGTCAATAATATTTGAGGAAATCCTATTTATAAGACTTTCAATTTAGATATTTTTATTCCTTCATTAAAGAATAACGTGACATAGAAATTTGTTTCTCGCACTCTAAGGAGGTTTAAAAAAGTTTATTTAAACCTCTTTCATCCAATGGTAATGAAACATAAAGCACTATACAAAAGGAAAAACCAAGTCTTAATAGAAATATTGCATCAGCGCGCGCCATTGTAATTATAATCCTAATGTGAATATTATATTGAGAATTTCAAACGGTCATTAATTTTATTTTTGTGACCATACATTAACTATGTACGTTAATTTTCTGTTTTTATACGTGATCATGGCTACGGTGTAGCCGAATGCTAGTGTTAAAAAAAGATATATTGGATGTGTCAATTGGATGTGTTTTATTATTCTTGGATACGTCTCCTATTATAGTTTTACATACTAATCACAATAAATGGTAGGTAAAAGGATAGCTAGCTAAAATAATTTACTCTAAACTAGTCAGTAATAAAGTTCTTATTTATTTCTTCTGTATTAGATTCGTTATGGAAAATCATGTTAATGCACTCCAAAATCTTTGCTGTGTTTGTGTAAAAAAGCATTGTGTGTAAAAGAAGATATATCACAGCCAAATATTGCCAAGAATAATCTAATGTATTGTTTTCACATTATGACTTTGAGTGTGAAGGTAAGAGTTCCGAAGCTTTCCGAAAACAACTGGACCACCGACCAAACGACCACCGACCTCCGACCCACCCATCCACAGACCGCACTTCTACTTTATTGACTTTAGTTCCTGGAACTCGGACCATTATTTTCAAAGTTCCGTATCCTAATGTTCTGCTTGTATTTTACTGTTCTATGTTCTACTGTAGTTCTATGTTAGACTGTTCTATTGTCCTATGTCCTATGTGCTATTCTGTGTTCCCCGTTTGTTTGCCTACAATTATATAATTTTACTATCTACGTTTCCCATGCTATCGCTATACTGTTCTATATTCTATATATTGTTTTATAATATTTTGTTCTACTGCTATATGTTCTCCCATTCTACTTTTCTACCTGTTTACTGTTGTATTGTTCAACTGCTGTTTTTGTGCTATTGTTTTATCACTTTATTTTCTACTGTTCTATGTTTTTTATTCTATGTTCGACCATGCTACTGTTCTTTGTTCTACCGTTTTACTACTCCATGATATACTGTTCCATGTTTTGTATTTAATACTCGAGTTCTAGCATTATAATATTATAATATTCTATATTCTATTGATACGTGTATTTTGGTTCTACGTACCACTGTTCTATGTTCTATGAATGTATTTTCTATTGTTCTATGTTTTATTGTTTTAGGTTAAATTGTTCTGTATTCTACTGGGGTTCGTTTAACATCACCGACCATTGTCGCCAACCACAATTCCATGTAGCCGAGCTTTTCAACGGGTTTAGTTTCGTAGGAAAAGGTTTTTCTCGTGTGAAATTAATACACGGGTAAGAAGCGAAACCAAGATGCAAAGAGATTTATTAAATTAATATATTAATATTTATTTTTACTTTTAAAATTATCATTTGTTTCTAGGCTTAATTTTCTTTTTCAGGTTGGCCCAATAAGCGATTTTTTTCATACGGGTTATATATAATTATATAACCTTTCCTTATATTAATTTCAGGTTTGTCATTTTTGGAAATAGACCTCCAGTTCAACCTTCTACACATTGCTATTTTTACTTTCTGATATGAAGATGGCGAAAGTAACTAAAGAACGCAGATCGTTCGAATATAGCACAGCATAATGGTGGAACACAAGGGCTAAACACAAATATATTAAACTACAGAACATAAAGCAGTATATAATGTAGCAACAAAACGTTATAACATAGAACAGTAGTATAGTAGAACATAGAACCAAAAAAATGGAACAGTAGAACATAAAACGACAAAACTTGTAGAACGTTGAACTTGAAACAATAAACCGACAGAATAGAAGAATGTTATAGTAGGTAGGAATAGCATATAGAACAGTAAAAGATAGAGGGTGTAATTGTAAACATATATAGAATAGAAAACACAGATTAATAGGTCATTAAACACAAAGCATGAAACAGTAGATCATAGAACACAAAAACATAGAGCAACAGAACATGGAATAGTAAAACAGTAATACGGTAGAACAATGGAAGAGTAGAAAAGTAGATTATTAGAATAATAAAATGTAAAACAATACTAGAACATAGAATAGTAGAAATAGAACGATAGGACAGTATAATATAAAATAGTAGAACATAGCACATGGAATAGTAAATCGATAGGACAGTAGAATGGTGGAACATTCGGTATAATGGTAGAACTGTAGAACATAACGCAGTAGAACATAGAATAGTAAAACAGAATAATATTAGAACACAGAAAGGTAGAACATAGAACAGTGGATCATAGAACATAGAACACAAAAAAGCATGGGACACTAAAGCAAAGCATAGAACGGTAGAACATAGGACAGTAGAACCGTTGCACATAGAACTACAGTAGAATATAGAACAGAAAAACACAGAACAATAGAAAATGGAGCTGGAATAACATATATAACTATGTTCTTTGAAAATAATGATCCTAGTTCCAGGAACACAGGTTAGTAAATAGAATTACGGTTGGTGGTCGGTGGGTTGATGACATCGTTCGGTGGATCTGTGAGTCCGTGGTCGGTGGTTTTACATTAACCCAAACAACTGTATAGCTCTTGCAAACGAAGTTTGAACAGAAAACTCAACAGACCCCTTCACAACACCACAATGAGACCTGGTATCTTTCAGCCTCATTCAGAAGAAAATTACAGTAAAGATCAGTTACGCTCAAAAGGTGTGCATATGAAATTATTGCATTTAGCTATGAATAATATTGGGTTTGTAATTTGTAAAGGTGATACAGGATCCAAACGCACAGGAAATAAAGAAAAGAGAAAATGAGAAAATAATCCGTAGATTTATCTATACCGACTGCACTTTTATGGATATATTTGCTCTTTTATTTTTTCTTACCTTTTAGAACGATTAGGTGTTACTTTGTTTTGCTACCTCAAAAATATATTTGTTTTGTTTCATCTTTAACAATTTAATGCCTATTGTGTGTATATATAGTACGGTTTCTGGGTAAGTTCACCTTTAAATTTCAAAATGTTGATGGTTTTGTTTGCAATGTGTATGGCCCTTTTCCACAATGGAGACATTGATTATGGAGTCTCATAACTATCTTTAGCAACAAACTTATTAACGGGTTGCAACAGTTTTAGTGACCCGCAATGTTGTAATATGCCAGATACTTTTTACTAGTAATCCTTCACTTATTCCGTGGTAACCAGTCAGCGGAAAGTATTAATCCAAATACGTTAGAATATTATTTACCGTGTCACAAGTAAAGGATAAGATGTTTTAGTATACTTTTTACGGTTGGACTTAAGACTTTGAAACTATTGTAGATTTGGCACTTTGGTGCTGGAATAACCGTTCTCCATATGCTCCCTCGAAAAGGCGGGAGCGTGATTCGGTTGCTTCTGCATGCTATTCCCACGTTACGTCGTCTAGAAATGGAGAATTCAATGAACTAACTATGAACGGTATAGTTAAAACAAAGCAAAGAAAGATGTTAAAAGCTATCGCGGGTGACTTTGAGGTCAAACACAATGAATTGGTATTAACAAGAATGGTTAAAGCTGAAAATTAAGATAAACTTTACGTATAACATTGCATAAGTTTCATTTTTTCATTGTTTAAACGTGTTTTTCGTAAAATAATGAATTTCTAAATTTAAAACATGGTAACTCGGTAATGGCAAATATTTATGCGATGAAACTTTGCATGCATTCCCTTCTTCTTTTTTTGAATGAATTGTACTGTAGCCCATTAATAGTAACATCAAATGTGGTACTTGTGCCTAACAATAGACAATGAAATCCCCAGTATTAAATAATTAATTGTTACATAATATTTTTAGTTCAGAACCTTCAACGTATCATTCAAATCATACCCTCCAAGTTTCACATTTTGGGCCTGTGCTATTCTCAGAAATATTATCCCAAAATATATATTGTTTTAGGAGGTACTGTGCCTGATTAATTATGCACACAATTAATATTTTGACAATATGATGTCATTTTCAGGTGTTATCTAATCTTATGTAACAATTGGGCATAAATATATCCATAAAAGTATATATGTCAAGAAATTAGTTTGATATTAATTTTGAAGTAGCAACCAGATGTCCTATTCTGTATTCGGGTCGTTGAGAAATTAATGACGTCTAGGAGCCGTCACGTGGAAAATGTTTAGCCAATCAAATTTCATTCTTCGACAATGGAAATAAATTAGCGAGTAAGTCGAGAAATATATATATTTTAATTAATTTAATTTAAACTTAACAACAACAAAATGTTTCATAACAGCTTTATAACGCTCTGTCAGTCAATCGATTGTAAAAGTTGACGAATTTTAGACAGAATAGGATAAACCTATTGTTAATTAACTATTATAATAGTAATCCACAACATAATTATCATTTTGGGTGATTTTAATGGTATAAATAAAAACTGGTGGGAAGGTGATATAGATAATTCACAAGGTCTGGATTTAGACGAACTTTCATCACACAGTAACTTAACTCAACTTATGAATAATCCAACTCGTATACATCCAAACTCAGCATCTTGTTTAGACTTACTATTTACTTCACAAACAAATCTTGTTACAGAAAGTAGGGTACATGCTTCCTTGTATCAAAAGTGTCATCACTAAACTATTTACGCAAAAATAAATTTAAAAGTCTATTTTCCTCCCCCGTGCGAAGTCGTTTGCATGTTAATTGGGTAAGATATTTAAATGACCTTCATGTCAATAACCAAATTGAATTCCTTACTAATTGCATTTTAAATGTGTTTAATAATTTGGTTCCTAGTAAAACTATAATTTATATGGATAAATAAGGATGCACCGTGGGTGACTAATGAAATTAAACAACTATGTAAAACATGGTTGCACTAACACAGATAAAGACAATCTCCGCAATATTAATAAATTACGTGCTAGTGTGATGACCGACGCTAAGACAAGATATTTCATCCAACTTGGAAATAAATTGAATGATCCGCATTTAGGCTCCAAATCATATTGGTCAAATTTTTAAACAATATTTTATTACATTTTTGAAAAGGCTTCCTTATTTAATGTGTGTTTTGCACAACAATGCAAACAAATTCAAAATTCCAATACTTTACCCCCATTTTAAGTACGAGACTGATACTAATAGAAGTTGCGATCTTGTCGATTATTCGTTCATTAAAACAAAATAAAGCTCATGGATGGGACGAAGTCTTTATTCGAATGATAAATATATGACGAATCAATACTTTTACCACTCACGATAATCATTAAAACTGCATTAAATTCAGGCCAAATTTCAGATCAAAGGAAAGAAGCAAATGTGGGTTTTCGCAAAAATGTTTCATGCAGTTAGTAGCAATAACCCATGAAATTTTCTCCAAATTTGATGCTTGTCCATCCCTTGACGCCCGGGCGTGTGTTCTTAGATATATCTAAGGCATTTGATAAGGCCTGGCATGAAAGTTTACTTTATAAACTACAAACATATAGTGTGGAAGGTCCCATTCGAGCACTTATTAAACGTTTCTTGACAAATAAATGGCCAGACATCGTTATGCAATCATATATCAGCTGGTGTACCTCAAGGTTCCATTTGGAGTCCTTGTTCTTTCGTATGTATGTTAACGATATCCCAGATGACTTGAAATCTAACGTAAAAATATTTTGATGACACTACTCTCTTTTAAGTCATGAATGATTATACCTCTTCCTCTATACTAAATAATGATCATAAAAAACAATAGCAGATTGGGCTTATAATTGGAAAATTTCATTTAATCCAGATCCGTATAAACAAGCTGATGGAATGGCATTTTCTAAGAAAGTGTCAAAAAAGTAGCTTCCAAGTTAACTTCCAATAATAATAATGATGTCTCTTCTAAGGAACAACTTAAACACTTATGGCTTTTAGATAAAACCTTAATTTTAATAGTCATCTACGAGAAAAATTTTTAAAGGTCAAGAAAGGAATCGGCTTAATTAAACGCCTTTATTAGTTTTTAACAAGAAATACACTGATTAATATTTCTAAGTTTTTTATCAGACCAAATTTAGATTATGTGGATATGATTTACGACAATCCTAATTATGAGTATATTTTTAAAAATCGAATCTGTCCAGTATTATGCCTCACTGGCAATTACTGGCGCTACATTTGGTACACCACGTGAAGCACTTTATGATGAGTTAGGATTGGAAAATGTAAAAGCTTTTATTATAAAATTAAAAATTATGTAGTTCCCGAATATCTAAAAGCTTTACTACCTGAAATCCGAACTCTACCTTATAATGTCACATCTTTTAGATCATTCAAATTTCCCACTAATAGGACAGAACGAATTAAAGCAAGCTTTATCCTTTTTGTGCTGGTAGCTGGTTAAAGCTCGACCCTAGTATTCACAATTCTCCTTTGGTAATCTCTATTATATGGTCTTTACTAACATTTGTACGTCCTAATGCAGCACCTGTGTTCCGATTACACCATCCTTGCGGACTTAAGTTACTCACTAGACTCCGTCTTGGCTTTAGTCACCTTCGTGAACATAAATTTCCGCATAATTTATATAATACTATAAACCCAGTCTGCTTATGTGAACAAATGCCACTGAAACAAATGAACATATTCAATTGCATTGCTATAATGTTTCCACCCAAAGACGTATACTTTTCTCGATAGCCTTCATGCCAGTGGTATCTCTATTTTACCGTTGAGCAGCTCTTCAATCGTACACGTGTTTCTTTATAGTAGTTACAGTTATAACACTAGTAATAAACTAATGAAATCTAATGTTATCACGTTTTTGATTGATAGTAAACGTTTTGATGAGTTTGCTTTGTCCCCGTTGTTACGGAAATAACAACATCATATATATATTTGCTATTATAATGAGCTATAATACGTTGTCCTAAACCAACTTTTCGTTTGCGATTTTCTGAACATTTTACGAACGAATACAACTAACACATTGAACGAGGCCTGATACTTTTATATTTATAAGTCTCCTCTAAAGATGATTATAAACCAACATATTGGCTAACAAATATAATCTCCAGCCATTACCCATTATACTCGTCTTAGTACTTTGCCTGATGCAAACATATATCAATGCCGGAGACAAGATAAGAGGTTTCGTTTTGCTTGTTTAGTAGATTTTGGGTAAATCAAAGCATCTAAAGTGCAATGGAAATTATGAAATTTTAGAAAGTAATATATATATAACTGTATTTTTAATTTGTTTTTATTATACGTCTCGCTGGTAGAATGTGGTAAATATGGCTTGTGACATTGTGAAAACTGTTCCTTCAATAAAAAATTAACCCTATTAACACTAGGGGAGGCGGAATCCGCCTCCCCTGTCGGTTTGTTTAAAATATCTTTTGAACCCACTGATGCAAATGGACTGAAATTTTGTGACTTTTTCTAAGAGTTATTTGGAAACAAAATGGTGAAAAAATTTTAGTACTTGGAATAATGGTTCTCATATTGGAACTAGATCCTCACCAGGGTGTCAAAATATTTTTTAGACATCATGATATTATATACTGTAGGAAAGATAATTTTGTTTAGAAATCAGAAATGGAAGTCAAATAAGCTAATTTTATTTAATAAAACACCTCCAGGCTTATTTTAGAACATTTAAAGTCGGTTTCAAATTTCTTGATGACAAATAGGCAAAGATTTGTTTGATGACGTCATCAGCACAGTGATGACGTCATCAAAATGATTTTTACATAAAACGTTTTATATTGGTCCCAAGTATATATGTGCCAAGTTATATTGTTATTACATGTCTATATCAAAAGTTATGAAGGGGGCGGAATCCAGCCCCTAGTGTTGGAGAGCCCCAAAAAACCCTAGTGTTAATAGGGTTAAGATTAGTTAATAACAGATATAACTAACAAATGTCATCATCTTTAAACATATTTAGTAAGTCGTCGATCCATGTTCTGAAACATATTAACAATACATATCAGCTTTCCAGGAACATGTGCGTTGATTCGCACTGTAAGAAAATTACTCTCATATTTCAGTTATGGCACATATCAGATAGAAATATAAATCATTAAACTTGTTTTTCGACATACCTTTAATAAACTGAAAACAAGGCTATTTATGTTTTATTCCAGTTTGAGAAATCAATAGCAAAATCATAGAATATCGGAAATCAGTAGCAACATCATACTATATCAGAAATAAATACAAATGTAATGATTGTTAGTTGCTTCCAATTCTTATAGAAACATTCCAAAACAATTACATATATCACGTATGAATGTGTATTACCTGGACCACAAGCTTTAATATTACATTTTTTTGTCTGTGAATATGTGAGTCCTGTTATCTGTAAATATTTAGCTGTTATATTGCAGTGTGAACCTTTTCCAACAGGAACTGGATTGTTACATTTCCTGGTACGAGTTTGTTTTCCTTCATTACATGTTTGACTACAAATCTCGTAGCTAGACCATTCACCCCAACCTCCATTAACTACAAGCAAAAGAAAGTTATTGCATATTATATTACGTTATTGAAGTCATTTTTCCTATACATAAACATATAACAATGAAGTCAATGAAATTCTTCTTGTGGAATACATACTGTTACAAGGAGGCGTGTTACAAGCTCGCCACACAATTTCTTCCATTCTCAGTGAGCTATTTAACGTTACACACTCTGCACCATTACCAGAAGGAGTAGGATTACTGCATTCACGCCACCGATACTGCGTTCCATTATTACATGACTGGGAACACGTTGTCCAGTTTGTCCAATCGGACCAATTACCAGCAACTATGGTAAAAGAGAAAATATGTTAATAAACAGTTCAAGTTGCTGTACCGCATTAATGTTAATAAATAAGTATGGCGTTATTTAATCATGCAATTGTTTTATTACCTGGACAGCTAACAGCAACGCAACGTTTTGTTATGGTAGATATGCCTGAACAATTTAAACCACCGTTTCTCGGTTTAGGAGATGTGCATGTTCTTCTTTGGACTTGGTTTCCAGTACCACAAGACACATCACAGCTGCTCCAAGCGCCCCATGCTTCCCAATTCCCATCAACTGAAAAATAATACACCTAACGATTCCCGTTAACTTTTCAAATATGGAAACATAAGAAGAGTTTTACCAAAGTATTCTTATTTGTCCAGAATTAAAATCCCCGTAAAATTATTTCCAGTGCAGATATGTTTTGGATGCTTTGCATGTTGGGTTATTTTACGACGAAAAATTCAAATCTGCTGTCGGATTTAATTTGGTAGACACATAAATATTATCCAAAATGTTAACCAGTTAAGCGGGATTTGTGTATTTGTGAAAGATACTTTCATATTATATTATATTATGATGATATGTTCCTGTTCGTAACAAAAATAATAAAAATATTACACATTTTTTTTCCAGGTTAATTACTGGAAATATAGGTAAAAGCTGACTGATCTGTCGGTTCCTCATAAAGATATATAAACGTCTCCAATGGGATGCTTAACCCTATTCAGCCTACACGTTTGGGGGCGGTTCAGTACGGGGTAGGGGTGGGGGCGGTGTTTTATCAAATTTTATTTTACTATTATTTCTAAACAAAATGTTCTTTCCAACGGTATATTATATAAATATATATTAAGACATCGAAGAAAAACACACACAAACACACACACACACACACACACACACACACACACACACACACACACACACACACACACACACACACACACACACACACCTGCCCCCAGGCTGAATAGGATTAATACGAACAGGAGGAATTTTATGCATTAAAAGGTTAACAACCGTGAGATCGTACCAGATACAATTTCTAAACTGTTATGTGAATAATAGTAATTATCCATACTCACCGCGGTTGGAACATTGTCCGTTAGCACTTATAACGTCATCAATTGCTATATCAGAGTTTATTCCGGATCCTCTTTCTACTTGAAAAAATACCTGAAAGATATGACACACATTGATTTCTCTTAACGTTCTCATACACGTTTTTGATTGGCAGTACTTAATATATCACTTACAATGAACGAGCTCACAAATATGAACATTCAAATTACGTAGCTGCCTATTTCATCTAATAAGGAAATAAATAAAGTTAGAAAAAAAGAAAAATCAATGTTGTTTTATTCCTTATAATCTCACATTAAACAGTGAGTATGTACTATGGTTTTGCTAAGTTCCATAAGTAATAAGCAGAATTACAATAACTAGCATGAATAGTGACAATAATTAGTAACACATACTGAAAATGGTTGGTTCGGAAGTACTGTAACATCTGCATTGATATGTTTCCAGTGCGTGTCGTTCAATGTCAGTGCACCATTGTGATGATAAATGGGGGTTAGCGTATGACAAGGGAATTGCCACACTGACACTGATAATGAACCCATCTGTGTTTTGTCCGACGAATACATGGATACATAAAATGATATACATTGTTTAACCTCGTACCCAGGGTTTTTCTGATCTGACAATATAGCACTTTTAGTACCAGCAGTTATTCCACTTGCATCGAAGTAGAGAAATTTACCGCGACCTGCAAAAAAAATCATTGAAAATATAATGATTTATGGTTATTGTGATAAATGTCAAGAGAGTTCTGATTATTGCAATAACGAATATTTAAAATGTGAGCTCAAAAGAAGAATCTCTATAATTTATATAATAATTTCTGCAGAAAATTAAACCGTATCTGCAATACCTTTTCAAGTTTAAGTGACAACATACAATGTAACAATGAAGCTAACCCTTTGATAAATAGATCAAATTATTTCTAAAAATGTAAGTTTAATATTTACGACCTACCATTAAATAAGAATAAATCCACAATTAATGGTATATTTTTACCTGTAGTGTGGTCCACAACAGGGCCAGTGTTCTTTGTTGGAGTTCTGTTTGAGATATTCCAACTATCTTTGTCATTAATTAACCACCCGCACATATCTTTATCAAAGTTACAATCAATAGAGGTGGTAGTTACTAACAAAAGAAATACAAAACATTCTGAAAGAAATGTATAGATAGCCTCAAGTTAAACAAACTTTGTACGTTGAAATACTTAACAGAATATGCAATAGTATTATAGTAATTATAACTAATATCATTAGTATTAACATCACATTACATTTGTTTTTTTGTTTTTTTGTTTTTTTCTTGTTTTTTTTTCTATTCAAGTTATGTATTAACACCTTACAGACACTCACATACACAACACTGCACCACTAGCGGACGAGGACAATTAATGTATATTGTCAGAATAGTGGCGCACACAACATAGAACATATAATGGGCATGGCCCCGCGAGGACAGTAGGTCCTTCCACGTGGAAACGTTGCCCATCCTCTCATCCGCAAACCTCTATACAAGATGTAAATTTTGCTCCAGCCGGGAATCGAACCCTGGTCGCCCAAGCCAAAGGCGAGAGCGTTAACCACTACACTACGGATCCATTTGTTTCTGTAACATATATAATTAACGTTTATTTTATTCACTATCTTTATCCTTTATGCAAATAACTAACTAACTAAATAAATAAATAAACAAATAAACAAGTAAACAAATAAACAAATAAACAGATAAACAGATAAACAGATAAACAGATAAACAGATAAACATTATTATTAATCATTTATTTATAGTTGAACAATTACATGAGTAGTATTCATGGTAATAATATACATGAAACTAATTTAGGTCAACTTTTTAAAATTTAAAATATCATCATAAAATATAAAATAAACTAATCCTT
>JANTOQ010244365.1:0-13513 GCA_027564595.1 Bythotiara depressa | reverse complement strand
GTTGGAAACTTCTGTTCATTCCATTAACAGCCACTTGAAGTGTCGTATTTGAAGCGGTTAAACTTGCAATCGTCTTCTCGTGTGCTGTCAGTTGTTTGTTATGGTTTGTTATGTTGGTTGCCATAGAATTAGAAACTCTAATTATTCGAGCTTTTAACTCATCAGTCTTTTGTTGCTGATGGGAAGCTCGTCGGTCTATTTCGTTCGTATTATGCTGTATGTTATTTTTGAGAACTCTCATTTCTGCTGGTATCGCAACCTCAGGATCGTTCCTAATTTGGTTGAAATCTATAGTAGGTTGGTTTGGTGAAGTATAAATTACATACCTGCAATAAGGACATGTGTCATGATTGTCCGTCCATTGACGCATACACGTGAAGCATGTTGGTTTGCGACATCTATCACAAACCATTGGGTTCGTCGGAGGGAGTTGACACACGACACAATTAATTTCGTCTTCTTCGTTCGAAGCGTTCTCTTGCTCCGGAAGCACAACATGACTGTCCGTTGACGTCGTTATCTCTTCCGGATGTATTACGTCCAATTCCATGGTTGGGGGAGCTAACATTCTCTCCATTTGTCTTATAGCGACGATCTTCATCGCTTTTATTTGTTGCTGGGCTGGAGTCAAAGTTCCAGCTTGATTAGTTAGAAAAGATACTAACGCTTTTGCTTCTCTGACTTCTTGTCGCAAGATAATGATTGACTGTTCAGTAGCTTCTCGTATTTGTTGGGCTTCCATTCTGTCTGAAGTTCAAAACTTGAATGAATATTAATAGTAAGTTTCGTTATTTATAGGTTTGTAAACAATAGAATACAGAGTGGAACAATGGATTTAATTAAACACGTGATATTGGTGACCGTCGTAGGGACTGGGTTCTTTGGTCCAATCGTTCTATTGACGTATTTACCATGTTAATTTGTTCTATCATTCGGTCTTGTTGTTCTGGTGTTAGGTGGCTTAAATCTAACGTGTCTAGGTCTATATGTGGTTTTAAGATACCACGATATTTCCCTTTTGTCATGTCGCCAGCTGCCCATGAGGTGGCGACGTCTGCTAGAAGGTCTTTTTTGGTGATGCCTTTGAGTTTCTTTCCTTCTTTCTTGGTCAGGCCTAATTTAAACATTTTTGTTAGACCTTTCATTCGTCGTTTGAAATGGAAATTTATCCCGGGTCTTACGCACCAGAAGAATTTCCATCCGAGATAAGCTGCGACGACGACGGCTATTACAATTAGAATAGGCATGAGTACTTTCTTTAGGACTCCCCAAAGTGCTCCGAATATACCTGATAGTCCAGATGTCAATCCTTTCCAAATACTGGTGAAAACATTAGTTATGCTATGCCAGAATCCGGATGTGGATGAAGCGGCTTGTTTGGCAGCTTCTTTTGCTTCCTTTCTTGAGTAATTTTCGGATGCTGCTAATGTAGCTTTGTCGCCTTTGATGCGGTTGCCTATCTCTTTTGTGAGACGTTTTCTTTGTATGTCAATGTTTTTTGAGTTGGTGGCTATATCGTCTTCATTAGCTTTGATTTCGATTTTGTTATCGGATATCTTTGCTGAATTGTTTTCGATAGCATTTTTCATTATCTTTTGTTTCGTGCTGATAATATGGATCTTATTTCGATTATCTTTAATCTTGATAGCTAGTTCTCTGGCTTTGAGAACTAAAGTAGTAATTCGTTGTCCATTGATAATGAGTGTATGTTCCATGAGAAGTATCGCATGGGTGTTTCGGTTAACTTTCTTGGTTATTTCGTTATATTTTGTTTCCAAGATTAGTTGTCCTCTCTTAAGTTTTAAGAGACGTAAATCGAGTCTGGTTAACTTTGTTTGGATAAGTCCAATGATATCGTACAGGTTTTTTGTCGTCGTTACCAGGGTCTCGTTTATACGTTGTACATTGTGTTTTAAAGTTCTTGTTGTTTTCTTTAAAACCTCGACTTCTAGGTGAAATCGAGCAAGTTCTACTGTTGTCTCTAAGTATCGTGACTGAGTTAGATTGTAGAATTGATCAAACGTTTCTTTCATTTCGCTTAGTTTAGCTAAAGTGGTGATCCAATCTTCCTTTTCTTCTTTAGTTAGTTGAGATAAGGATTGTCTTATGTCGGTCATATCGGCTTGCTCTTGTTTCTCGAAAGAGTCTATTACGTCTAGACTGGTTCTGGAAAAGGCAATCATTCTGTTGTTTATGACGGATTCAGATAAGGTTGAATATATGTTTGATGTGGGCATTCGTTCTTGCCATTGAGTTTCCAGTAAATTACTAATCTTTCTAGAAGATAATTCTTTATCTGTGTAGGCTGGGTTATTGATAGCATGCATTGTCAGATTCGCAATGGATATTCCTTGATTGGAAAGTTCATAGTATCGGGTGCCATGTTTGATAAAGATTGTTACTTGGTTCTCGCATGGTATTGATTTTGCGTGATCCAATACTTTTCTTGATCGTACATCAACAAATTTGATTTTGTCGGGATTTACGTGGAATGGGCATATCCAAGTGATATGTTGGTGATTCAACTCATTTAACAGCAGGGTTCGTCCTGTGTTGTCATTAAATTCATCATGTGTAGAATTATATTTAACGGAGTATAGAATCGTCCATAAGTGTAATAATCTCTGTTTTGTGGTGGGACCTTTCTCTCCCCCCATGAAAAGTGTAGGTGTTCCGCTTATGTAAGATGACAGTTGTGTCAGGAATTTTGTTAGATCGTCGTACCAGATACAACTAGTCAACGGTGTGATAGCTATTGTCTGTAGGATGATAGGTATTTCTTCATAACAGTGGCCATCCAATTGTCGTTGCCATACAGGATCGTATGTTGTTACAGGGAGGCACTGGTAACTGGCTAGAAGATCACCTAATGATACGGTTTGTTGGGATGTGTCAGATGAAGGAAGTTCCTTCAAATGATCAGTCAGCTGATAAACCATGTTTTGAAGCGTGTCAATTTGTGTTTGTCGTTGCTGATTTGACTGTTGCAATGACAAAATGGCATTCGCTGCGTTCGAGCGGGTTTGTTCAGCTGTATCTGACATGATATGATATTTCATGTGCGCTAGAGACGTAGTCATTAAATCGTATTTGGTGGTTCCGTCTGGGGTAATTATAATGTTGTCATAAGTCAACCAAATGTTGTCAAGCTTTTGGCGTAACCATGTGGTGACTTTTAATGACGGGATTTGTGCAATATTAACGTCTTGTATGACAGTAATATTGGTGGCGATTTTGGTAAACAAAACTAGACTGTGAACAGCGGGTCTATGGAATATCGCGAAGCGATGTCCTCTTTTGCACAGTGACCATGAAGAATTAGCAAAATAGCTCTGTTTCTGTTCAATAGTATTATACAAAAGATTACCTTGTTTGTCTTTAGTCGTCTTGGTTTCCCAGTTTTCCATGTCGTCCAATGCTCTCAGGTTCTCTTTGGAATGAGTTATTCCCAAGAATGAAAGGCAAGGGTGCACCAAATCGTTTGATTGTAGAAATGGTGAATTCCCGGTCCATCTGGCTGTTATTTTTGACCAGGTGAATCGTTCATACTGTCCTATCCGTGTAGGATCAGTAGTCTTTCGCATAGGTGTTTGCTGCAATTGAGCATAGTTGTCTGTTGCGTTTTCTTTACTCTGTGCGAAGATGAATGTCTTGATATATTCATCTCTTGTGATTACGTAGTGTTGAGAAATACTCGTCGGTTTCATCGCTCCAATAGATAATTGGAAGTAAAACTTCGTGATTTCGTAACCAATGATTGTAGTCTGTACAGGATCATATTTGAATATATTGGCATTCAAGGATGGAGTTTCATCTTTGGGTCGTACATATAAACGTTTGTATTTAACATCTTCCAGTTGGATTTTTGTTTTTTGGTTACAATCGTATACGATTCCCAATAGTGTTGACGTGTGACATGTTCCCATAGTCACACGACATCGTGTTGTTGCTGTTGGACAGGAAGAAAGAGATTTGCATATTGGATGAGAAATATCTTTGATGCAATTTTCAGTGACGTTGAGAAGATGACAATTCGTTATTGTTGTTCTTCTGAAACGTCTTCTTATCTCCCCGTTGCACTTGCCACAGGCTATAGGACAATAATTTTGCATTGTTGCCCATGTTACCTGGAGGTGTTGAATTTTAAACCACGGTACCATTTGACAAAAGCCTCTTTGTTCCAAGCTTTTGCAGGTACGATATACCTCGTCTGTACATCCGGATTTCGGGATTACAGGGAGTTGGACATAACCATTTGTCCACTCTATATCTGGTATAGTTATTGGTTGTTGAGTTGAGGTTTGAGCAGTCAATTTTGTTGTTGATTGCTCCATTCGAGTAGTCTTTTCCATTGTTGACTGTTTTGTAAATGTTGTTGATGGTTTCTTTGTTGTTTCTATTGTAGAGGGTGTTCCCTTGGTTACTGATGGTTTGGTTGATTTAGTTGATATCGGTATTATTTCCGTATCACTGACTAAAGTATGTTTGAGACATGCTTGTGTCGTTACATTTGTACACCAGCAAATACCATAATCACCAATTTTGTGTACTATCATTCCTCCGTCGATTCTTCGTTCGATACAAAGAATCGCACATTCCTCTAAGGAGTACATTTTTTCATTTGACATTAGTACTATCGGGATACGTGGTAATGGCCATCTTGGTGCACAGTGATACCATTTTCCTTGTTCCCATAATAATTGATAATATTGCGAGGGATTAGGGGTTGGTTCGTTAATGCTTACTGCTAAGGACAAAGGTCCTTTTCGAGTAGCATTTATTAAGATGTCATTCGCTATGTTTCTGCATTGTGGTAATGCAGGTCTTCCATCACTGCGTAAGTATGGAGTATATATTTGGGTTAAGGCATGTTGACATAGTAATGTGATGTCGAAAACATTCTTACTTACCCAAATGTCACACATGTACATGTAGTCTTTGTAGATACATACATGGTCTAAGATTCCAAATTTTATCCAGTTGGCGATACTTGGCCATAAGGAATCTGGACTTGTGTGATTGAAGTGTTTCAATACGTTTTTATGATATTGTTCATTATAAAATGAAGAGCAAGACCACTTCGTTGTTATTATCGTTGCATTACGACTGATGTATCCTGTATTACAACCTTTATGGAGACATTTTGAATCATTTGCTGTTGATGTGTATGCTAATTTCATATTATGTTTGACGTCCATTTCTCGATCGTAATAACATATTGGTCTGCTCTGGTCTACTATCGTGCCTTTTGTTACTAGATAGTAGTACTTAATCTTTGCTTCATATGGTGATAGCTTCAGCTTGTATGGATTAACTGGAAGCTTCACCGGCGTTGATTGTTGTAGACATGGAGATATTTGTTGAGATGGTCGTCTTCGTACACACCAACAAATACTATTTTGTCTGTATATGTACAGAACCATGCCATATAGTGAACGTGTCTTTCGTAGGCACGTTATTGTACAAGTGTTGACAGAATATCCGATAGCTGTTGTTTGTAATTCCTTTTCTTGGGGAATCATCTGAGTTGATATACATCTGTGCCATTGTCCAAATTCTTGGAACATTGCGAAGTATCTGACTGGTGAGACTTTTGGCGGAGGGACTCCAATTGCCAGTGCAATTCTTTGTGAATTTGGTCCTCTCAGCAAAGTTTCATACAATACCTTAAGTGGTTTAAAGGTACTACAATCTTGAATTATTCCTTCTTTGGTTTTCAAAGGATCCATGACGTGAGTTATATCGTAATGACACATCATGTGGTATTTTATTGCCAGTTCAGGTACGTAGCAGGCAACAAGTTGTTTCTTGTTGGCACAAAGTGTTGATGTTCTAGCTTCTAAAGCTCTAACAGGATATTCTGCTCGTGAAAACTCCAAGACGTTGTCTCGAAAGTATGTTGCACAAGAGTTGATACTGGTGGTTACCGTGGACGTTATAATGTCTTTCTTTCGATAAGCACAGATGATCTTGTTTTCCATCATTGTTTGTCCTTTTAGGATTAGGTAATATGGTAAAACTTTCTCATCGTAAGCTTGGTTGCCGTTCCATGCGTTTCTCCGCATTCGATCTTTTGTGTTATTTGTTTTATGAATCAGGATAACATGTGGGGTAGGTGTCCTTATTGTTTTCTTCGGATCTGGTCCTTTAATGATTACATATGCTAGGACTCCAGTCCAGAAAAGGAACATTGAAAACAAGTATATTGTTTGAATATACTGTTTGGCTGTAACTGGTTGTTTCATCTTCTTTGGATGACACAAAACTTCGTTTTGATGATCGTCTTGACACAAAACTTCGTTTTGGTCTTCATTCTCATGAAGGTCTATTTCTGAAGACATGTTATCTCTTCAGAGGTTAGTGAATAACTGATAAAGATTCGATAATATGATCCCTTTATTCTGTTGGAAATAAGGTTGTGACCATATTAGGGTTAGCTTTGCATTATGGGTTATTAATTATCCAATTAACTCCCAGGTTTTAATGCAAATTCCCGTGTTTTTGGTTCCTATGGTTTCTGCACGGCTCTTTCTATTTGGTTTCATTTCATCTGGGCCAAATAAAGCTTGATCTGTTCATAGTAGATCCGTTCCTAAATGTGACATAATACGTCGGAATCCTTCTTGGATCATTCTGATAGAATGGACGTTGTAATTACTGTGGTTTAGGGGTCAATCCCATTCAATGACCGTTATGACGTTGACCTTATCGGGTGAAGACTATGATCTGTCGCCCGTTTCACCGTCATACATTTCAAATAATAAGGTTCAGGTTTGCAAATTCTGAATTTTATTATAGGCTTCAATGGTCATCTCAAGTTTCTGTCGTGATCAGTGACATCTACGAGAGATTTCCTTTAGGTCCTTTATCCGTGAAAGATTTATTTATAGTCTATCCTTCATTTTAGACTTAGTGTTCTTGGTAACATATTTAAATGTCTACCCATCCATCTGTCCGGACTATTTTCGGGCTAAAGTATTTCGGGAATACTAAAGTTCCGATTTCGAAACGTTGAGGCAAAGTGACAGGAAATGATAGAGGATTTATTATTTCGGCCGTCATTTGTCCGTTTCTTACAATAGGTACAGATGTGATTTTTATTCTTGTGTCTTGCGTTTGAGGTACAAGACAAGCTGCGCTTCTTTTTGGTATTGACATTGATTTGTCAATAATGAAGGTTTTTGTTTCGTATGGTAATAAGTTGATGACAGTATCTGTTACGACCGTAATAAAGGGTGATTTATCGCCTTTGAATATAGTGTCGTTATCTTTGGATACTGTTATCATTGTTCCATTTCCGTCGTTTGATGGCAATGGTTTTAATGTTGTGAGGACATTTATGGCGTCGACGCAATTTCTGGGATTCTTTGGTACTAGTCTGCTCATTGCGTCTGCTAGTACGTTTTCTTTCCCGACGATATATTTGATCTTTAGACGATATCTAATGAGTAGGTCAATTATTCGTGCGTTTCTGTCGTTTGTTGGTTGTGCTTTCAAAACTCCAGAAAGTGGTTTGTGATCGGTATATAAGGTGACATTATTCCCTTCTATTAGGAAATGACAGTCTAGAACTGCACGCATCATTCCTATAAATTCCCGATCTATGGCAGAACCGTTTCGTTCACCTGAAGTTAAACTTTTGGATCCCATTCTAACGATTCTTTCGTCCTTACCTTCTCCTTGGGTCAGAGCCCATCCCACTCCATACGATGAAGCATCTGTATAAAGATTGTAATCTTTGCCGGGATCAGCGTAGGCTAACTTCGGAGACTGCAGGAGCCATTTCTGTAGATAACGGAATTCGTTTTCCATTTCCTCAGTCCATATGAATGGAACATCTTTACATAATAGAGTTCTCATATGGATGGTGTTGTCGCATTTGTCCTTCATGAACTTATTGTAGTAGTTGATAAGTCCAAGTAATGCTTGTAATTCAGTTAAATCAGTTGGGGCAACAAGATCCTTTATTGCCTGAAGATTATGTGAATTAGGACTCACACCCCCCTCGGAAAGTGAGTGTCCCAGGTAGTCCAATTGTGATTTGAAGAAAAAACACTTTTCGATCTTGGTTATTATATTGTTCTCGCCAAGAATGGCGAACAGTTGTTCCAAGAGGGCAATATGTTCCTCCTCAGTTTCAGTAAAGATGAGGATGTCATCGATGTAGACTACGACCTTTCCAGTCTTTAGAAGCGGACGCAATTTCCAATTGACGTAACGTTGGAATTGCGGTGGAGCATTCTTAAGTCCGAAAGGTAAACGTTTGTATTGGTACAAACCACAATGAGAAATAAAGGCTGATTTCTCACGGTCATCGGCATGTAACAGAAGTTGATGAAATCCTTTCTTTAAATCAAGTAAAGAGAAGAACTTCGGTTTCTGTCTGCCAATCTGCGCAAATAAGTGTTCCGTATTTGGCAGTGGATGTGCATCCGTAATCGTAACTTCGTTTAGTTGACGATAGTCAATACACATACGTTTGTCAGTTGTACCTTTTTTGTTGACAAGTAGTAACGGGGAAGCCCAAGGACTATTGGATTCCTCGATAATACCGTCGTCTTCCAAAGCACGAAGCATCTTTGCGATAAGATCTTGTGTATGGGTACCACGGCTATAGGGACGTTGTTGGATCGGTGGACCAATGGTCCTGATACGGCATTCGCCATCTTTAGCCGGTTGTTTGTCATCTATGATGGCATTATAGTTTGCCACCGCGATGTCAAAACGTCGTTTTGTTGCTGGCGATATTGCTTGATCGCAAGATCCAGAAACATTAGAAGCGTTAAGAATTGCATCTATTGATGAGACTGCTTGTTCAGATAGATGGTTCATGTGATATGAAACAACATCATCGAGGCAGCATGCAGTTTTTAAGTCATGCTTAGGACCTATACGTTTTTTATTGATAATCGTATTACGTCCACTCCATCATCTCGTCGTTCGAAATGAATAGTGGAGCCGGATTCTTGGAAGAACGGCTGCACTAGGAGATTAACCTTTTGACCTCGTTGAATATAAAATCTTTGAATACCATGATATAATTCTTGGTTATCATATTCAATGTGAAAAGGTAAAAGTGCCATACCCATGCAGCTGGATCGTTTTCCTCCAAATCCTTCGAAGCTTTTATTACTTGGTTCCCATAAAGTTTGTACTTCTGGGTCATGTTGAAGTAAGTCTAGCCATGTTTCCTCTGATATTATGTTGGCAGCTGCGCCTGAATCCAAAAGAAACGAATCGAAATAGCAGTGTGCCAAAGTAGCAGTGATACATTTCGTGGTGGTGAGGACACATGCTCGTTCCTCTCCTTGGATTTCTATGCAACAATGTACGGATGATGCAATAAGAGTGGGACATTCATTTTTGAAATGTCCAAGTTGATGACAGTGGTGACATTTTGCTTTTGTCTTGTCGAATGGTGGTCTTACTATCGTTGAAGAAGGACCGGGATTTGGTGAGGTCGTTTTTGCCTCATCACTCATCTTTCGTCGACAATCAGTAATCCAATGTCCTGGCGTATGACAATAAGTACACGTAGCATCCTTATTGAATGGTGGTCGTCCATCACGGACGAATGGTTTTCCGGTGCCAGGTAATGGTCGGCGGTTTGACCATGGTTGTCTGAATTCGGCCTTTGGTGCTTTCTGGTCTCGAGGTACCTTAAACGGTGTGCCGTCTAATTTATTGATCGCATGGCAATCGTCGGTCTTATGTCCAGTGCGATTGCATCGATTGCAAACAGGTCTGTTTGAAGGTGGTACCGCAGAAACTCTAGCTGCCTTTGTTTGGTCGACAACGGTAGTTAAAGGTGCCATTGTCTTATTTGGTCGAAATATTGAGGATGTCTTTTCAAGCATTGCTTGGACATCTTTTGGTAAGACTGCATGCATTGGTGAAGTTCCAAGATATGCGTCTGAATAATTAAATGCGTCTTTAATCATATGTTGATAGGTCTTGGACATTGAATGGACCATAAGATGAGATTTTATCTCTTCTCTAAGACCTTGCAAGAATGCTGATTTCTTGAATCGTTCATCGGTGGTATTAGATTGTCGAAACAATGTTTCCATTGCTTCGCTATATGTTCGTACATCATATGCGCCTTGAGATAAGTCGAACAACAAAGACACAACAGTCGATTGACGTGTGTTGTCATCGAATTCTTTGACCATATAGTGTTCCAAACTGTACATCGTATTCCTATAGCGATTCTTCTTAACACCTTCCGTGAAGCATTGGGCTCTTGATTTGGCCGGCTCTTTCATTTTAGAAATAGCTGCCGAGACTTTCAAAGTTTCTGACCAGTTAGTCAGGTCTAAAAGCCTATTTAAGTCGTCAAAAAATGATTTGACGCCAATTAATCCTGTTCCAGTGAAAGGTTTGATATCACCAAGACTAATTTGAGTGAAGGATTTCTCTAAATCCTCCGCTGGTCTTCTTCGACGACGTGGTATGTATTCATCCTCTTCTTCTTCTTCTGAGTCATCAGTATCTGTGAATAAATATATACCGTCGTCTTGTTCATCGCAGGATGAGTATTCTGCAATGTATCCTGACGTACAGGAAAGACAGTTGATTCCAGCCAATGCTGCGGCGGCTACTGCGTTTTCGTCATCTTGCTCGTCATCAGCTGCAGCTTCTTTAGCTGCATCTTGGTTTATGGAATCATTTAATGCAGGTGGTGGCAATATATCTGCAAATTGTTGTTTTACTTCGTCCCAATCTTTATTTTTGACGGATTCTCTAATGACTTCCATATCATGAGAGGTTAGGATCTTTACAAATGTTTTCTTTTGCATCCTAGTGGGATTGGCTTCATACCGGTCATAGAACAATTTAGCATATTGTTGAATAGTCATGTTCTTTTTAACACGGAGGTTTGAAGCTCTAGGTACCTTTTGTTTCTGGGCTTTTGTGACTGGGGCTTTGGTAGCCCTTTCTTTTCCAGATTTATGTTTAGAGGACTTTAGTATAGTCCCATGTGATGTACTGGGGGTTTGTGGACTTGTTCCACCAGTTCCAGGTAACCGTTTTCCTGGGGAGAAATGTTGGGATTGAGGAGGTGGAGTACCCCCTTTTTGTATATATTTCTGATAGAGGGATGCCTTATCCCGTTCACAGATATCTCTTTCTTGTTTGTAAGAATTTCGTAACTTTATTGTTGAATCATAATCAAGAAGTAGAGTCTGGTAGTTGGTAGATATGACTTCGTTATCCCTTCGAAGTTTGTGTTTATCTGATCTCAGATCTGAAATGACAGATCTCAGTTGGTCTAAATCTCCCTGAGTTTGACTCAGCGATTCCTGAGCTTCCTTATGTTCTGATGAAAGTTGTTTATTTGCGTTCAGAGCTTGCGTTATAGTGATCCCCTCGACATCGGAGAAGTCATCATGTTCATATACCTTTTCTGCACTACCATTTGCAGAATGAAACCCTTTACCAGGCGTTGAAGGTTTCGAAGAAGGTTTTTGGGTACCAGAAGTACTTTGGGCGTTATCCGGTGTTTTCTTTTGTTGAATCTGGATGAGTGATTCATCTGCCAGTAGAGATTGTCCTTGTGGACTGACATGACTATTTGTTGGTAGAACACTTCGTCCTGTTTGGAAATCTACTGTATTGCTAGGCGGGTATCCAAAAGTTCCATCAAGTGGAAATAATGATATTGGAGGTACCTGTTGGCTAGGTGTGTGTGAGTTAGGTTGAAATTGTAAACCAAGATGATCTGATGAAGGTCTCTGTCGTTGTGGATCAGAATATCGTCCAGTTGCGCCAAACCTAGGTGGTTCTGATACAGCTGGATCTCGTCGTGGTTTACCATTCCATGGTTTTGAAGGAATGACAAGTTCTGATATGGTTTTCAAACCCTTGTTCATTATGATTGGCATAACTGTATCTTCAGGGAAGCTTCGCACAATGGCTTCTTGAGTGACAGCGTGCGCTAGGATCTCAACTTCATGTTGATGTTGGGATTCCTGTGAGGCGATTAAAAAATCCCGTACATCAGATAATGTACGATCTTGTTCTCTAAGCCCTCGTCTTGTTCGTTGATCAGCTATAGTAGGGATAGCTCCGTGATCAAAGAAAGTAACATTTGATGCAAATGGATTTGTAGATTTCCATTGTATTGTCGTGCCAGGTGGTCCATTATATATAGGATTAGGATGGTCGTCGGTTTCGACTTCTTCTCCTGCCATTATCTGTTCCAGTTCTCCAGATGGATAGAGACTGGGGACGCTAGGGTTGTATGGAGGTGGCGGTCCTTCCAATACCATAGCTTCAGCTGCTTTAGTAGTCCATTGTTTGTGGATCTTCTTTAGATTTTTATTTTCCGCATCAATGGATTGTCGTTCAGCTTGTTTGTCTAAGTATTCCTGTTGAGGGACACCAATGGCTTTTAAGGCTTTTCGAGTTGCCTTACTAATTTTTATCGCGTTCTTATCCTTGTCGGAAAAGAATCGTTTACGAAGAGTGGTCTTTGGGACATTTATGACAGCCGTCAAATCATCTTCGATCTTTTTCTTGAAGAGAGGCATCTTTAGCTTTCTTCTTTCGAAAAAGATATTGACTCAGTATAACGGGATTATTTTCTTTCCAGTAATCTGCACAATCTCGAATGTGATCGTGAATAAGATAAAACAATCGGTTGATACCGACTGACCTTGTATGAAAAGAGAGAGACGTCCCCTTTTGTTCCAAGTTGATGATTACGATAGGTAATCGTTTACTAACGCGACTTTTCTTGACTTTAATGTTGACACTAATGTCTAACTGTCCAACAGAATAATCGTTGATGCTAGTAAATTCTGCGAAGTGTTTTGTCCGCTTTATGCAATTGAAATTAATAGGCATTTGACGGCTTTAATCTACTTCGAGTACAGGTATTCTCCTATAGGTACTAAAGTAACTAGATGAGAATGATCGTTTCGTTAAATGAATTTAAATGATAGCAATAAAAGATGAATTTAAATAGTAGTCTGTACTGATACAGGTATTCTCCTATAGGTACCAGACAACTAGATGAATTGGATATGGTTAGATGAATGAACACTTACCATTAACACTTTTCTTTTATAGCTGTAGGTGAACAAGAATATTCATTGTTGATTGATTTCAGAATAATAATAAAATGTTCGAACATAACTGCTGTTGAGTCAATATAGTAAACAATTCCAAGTGTTGGCGTCATATTGATAAATTTAAATGTTCGTATTATTATTGAGTTGGTTCCGAGTTGGTTCCGAGTCTGTTAGGATCTCGGTAGAACCTCCAAAGGTTCTCGGTTCTTACGTCAGTTTGCTTTTTAGTCGTAAAACTGAGAATCGCAGACTTTCTAACATCTAAGTTATATTAGCCTTGTCTTTGAATTCTAGTGGTAGAACCTCCAAAGGTTCTCGGTTCTTACGTCAGTTTGCTTTTTAGTCGTAAAACTGAGAATCGCAGACTTTCTAACATCTAAGTTATATTAGCCTTGTCTTTGAATTCTAGTGGTAGAACCTCCAGTTTACTTTCTTCT
>JANTOQ010244253.1:0-23287 GCA_027564595.1 Bythotiara depressa | reverse complement strand
GTAGTCTTATTTAATTTTGTTAGGAGCTGCTTTGAGAGAGAATGATGTATCGGTTGTTTGATATTATAATCAACATCGATGTAACAGATGTCGATGTAACCAACTTTCGTCGTGTGTTATTTCCTATGGGTGCAATATTAAACAAAAATAATTTTGAATTCACAATTATGCATTTGCAATGTGGTTATTTTAAAGCTTACTTGATTTTTAAGAGAACGATCTCTTTAAATACACTTTCTAAGAAATGTAGTTTGTTCATCAATGTAAAAGATCTTCCATGTATCTTGCTCAATCGACACAACAGAGTCACTTCCTGGATAGCATCTACATTAGCTTTTGAATAATTCCAAATTAGGCGACTATATGAGGAGGGAAATTAATTTTAAAGTTGATGTTTATAAAGATTATTTGATGATGACACCTTCCAAATAAAGATGGATGAACGCCACTATCCACAACCAAGTCAGGTTTTGAAGTAAAATATAAGTATATCACGACGCTGAATTTGACAGAATTTGCGTGAGACTGTCAATAATCTCTTGAAGTCCGTACTAACTAGCAATGACGTCGATGTCACAAACCCAGCAACTGGTATTCTTGGCATTGAAATCACGAATAAAGAAGATATTAGAGGGAGAGTAGTTATTGATATTTTAAATAGTTTCCTCCCATTTTATTTTAAAATCTTTGAACTCGACAGTAGTTTGACTAGATGACCTATAAATAACAGTAATATAGCATTTACTATCAAGATTGAGTTCACACACCAAACATTTTTAGGTAGGCTATGCTAGGTTTACTAGTGAAAGGAAGGTGCTACTTTTAATAAACATAAATATCACCGTTTTTCGCATTGGAGGGTTATAACCATTTAAACGTGTAATACATAGTGTCCCGGAATGAAATTACGTCATTGGTCATATCTCTGCTATTTTGCTTATTAAGTTCTTAAAAAATTATTCATATTTAGGTCCTGGGAAAACGAGACAACCTAACAGTCCTATGCGTGGCCTATACTGCTCAACACATATCCCCGTGGAATATGATATATATGATATTCTGCGTCATCTATACATCGGTATTGCGCGGGACCCTTGCCATTTACAAATACACAAAACAATATAACTGTATATATAAATATATAGGATACATAATATAATTGACATAAACTCACATAAGCGATATCGAAACACATAAATTATTATCAGCACAGCGATCATGATAGTGTATTTGTTTTTCAGGAGTTACTAGGCTTGTGATACTTAGTGATTTGGGACTGCACTAATGAAAGTATCCTCAGTATTACGTCATAGTTTAATAATTTATTTAAAAAATTATAATTCTTTAAGAGAGGCTTTTTTAGAAAATATTTCTTTCAGAACGTTTCAGTATAAACATAGTTACTAAAACCCGTAAGCCCATGAGAACACAATTTTAATCTAACACAAAATTTATCAATAATGTATATACACAAGTTAATTTTAAAAATTCACAACTTTTACTTTATCATTTGAATCTACCACGTTCCAGGGCCTTTTTTTCCTTTTTGATATAACTGATGGCGGAAGAAAACGTTCTGGCATCGTCTGCGTGTTTACGCGATTTGATTTTTTATAAAAGATGGCGGTGCTTTGAAGTGGTACGGAATGTGTGTCGAATGTCAATAAAGCTTTAATAAGATTTAATTGACTTAGGAAGCTAGTTAGTTATTTGTCAACAGGGTGTATAGCAGTAAGCATTATTCCACAAACTCCCAAAAAAGTTGTAAAACATATATTTAGTTCCTGTGAAGTCCAAGTTGCAGAGGTTGGTTTACCATGATGTTAGACAAATATATGGAACTTTGAAAACAACACTCCAGTCAACAGAAAGGTGGCCCTCTTGAATTTACGTTAATTATTAGATCTTCATGCCAATATTTCATTCATTTTATGTTTATCATAAAAGAGACAAACATCGTATCCTTCTTCAACAATATGAAACATTGATAATTCTATCAGCGTTGTTTTCTGTACAATATTTAACCCTATTCAGCCCCCCTGCCGGGTTTTTAAAATATCTTTTGAACCACTGGTGCGAATGGGCCGAAATGGGCTGACTTTTCCTAAAATTTACTTGGAAATAAAAGGTGAAAGCAGGTGTTTTCTACATCATGATATTATATACCGTTGGAAAGATAATTTTGTTTAGAAATCAGAAATGGAAGTCAAATAAGCTAATTCTGTGATGACGTCATCAAAATAATTTTTGGACCAAAGGTTTTGTGTTGGTCCGAAGTATATATGTGCCAACCTATATTGTTATTGCATGTCTATATCAAAAGTTATGGAGGGGGGAATTCCCCCCCCCCTAGTCCTGAACCGCTCAAAAAAGCCTAGGCTGAATAGGGTTAAGGTTTCTTTTCTTGCAAGTAGAAGTATCAAATATGTAATCTTTCTTACAGCAGCACCACAAAAACATCGTATTCTTGTATCGAAATGAGCACGTTTAATTAACAATTTTTTCAAAACACTATGATTTAATAAAATTCCTTCTTCTTTTCACTTGCGTCTTTCTCCGCGTTTTCTAATTTGAATATTCACAAACCTCGTACTCGCAGTTTGTAGCATTGACCTCTTCCAAGCTCCTAAAACATTTAATACTTCTCTTCTTTTCACGAACACCTTTATCCATGATCTTCTCTCAATTCCTCTGTGTATACGGAAAACTTTGCTTGTTTTTCCGATATTTTAAAGTTAACTGTATAAACAAATTGGGAGGATAATCGAGAAACCAAAATATTCCGCTATATATGGAGTATTTTGTCACGTGGACTCAGACGATTTCAGGGCCTTCTTTTCTCCTCATCAGATATTAAAAATAGAAAGAAGCCCTGGGTACGAGGTTTCAATTAAGTTAAACGCATTTTTAAAGTTGTTTCAGCCTTATAGTACAATTATGTGTCCAAAATGAGTTTATTAGTTTATCGCTCAATAGTCTTTTACGTTTTCCCCATATGCCCCTATTGTAGGGCCACAGGCCACAGACTTTCATTTTGATATAGATAAGAATCTTTTGGCAGACCAATGGCTTCCTTATCAACGTCTTTCAAGTTTTTCCGATTAATTTTAATGATTTGCATATCTTGCGACTTGCAAGCTTTAAAAATAATTCCCTCCATCGTTATTATTTAACTAATGGTATGCTTCAATATCTTTCAGGAGATCTCCAACACTTATATACTTTTAAATATAGAACACGACGTTTCTGCTCAACTGTTGTCCTCAACTGAGGTCCGGATACCAACGACTTTGATACATTATCTGCGAGAATACAGTTCTTGTTTATGCAGTTCATGTTCGAGCAACTTTATTTTATATATCGTTTTATCATTTCCATTTTTAACCAAATCTACTGTTGATTCAATGACATAATTTTTCTTTGCAAAGTTCTAAAACAGTGTTATTAAAATTCTCTATTTCGTTCTCGTTCAAGCTTATTACAGAGTAAGTTGGTGGTTTTCATCTTTTCTGAGTTGTGGACTGGTTAGTGTCATCCTTCTTCGTTACTAAAATTATGGACATAATATATTGGGACAAAGTGCCAAAAATTCAAAGATTCAAATTCCACAATTGCTGCGAACGTGTTCGTTGATATAACAAGAGAAAAATTTAAACTTTTTCAGTTTATTTTTCAGTTTACCAATTACTTAAGACTTAGGTACCTTGGTAGAGAATTTACAGTAGCAATGTAATACGATTGGACAAGGGGTAGTCTCGCTTTTTTCCTAATTGATCCATTTGATGCCTTTGTGACGTCATAAAACGTGTAGGTAAGTGAAATAAGGACAATTTCGGATCTATTCTTAACAATTTTTTATATACTCAGTGACTTACTAATAGTCAAGGTAATTTTAATCTGATGTATAATATACGGTGGATCTGAGTTTTTAAAATTATGAAATGGTCTTGTTAATAAGGTATTATAAGATTTTGACCATAGATTTCCTCATGGAAACAAAGGTAAGTTTCAAATAAACGGGAAATTAGAAATTTAGGTGCATATGTCTAATTATTATTCTTGTAATTTCTACATTGTACAACCCTATATTTTATTCGATATTTACTTTAACTTTGTCAAAGTTTGATTAACTTCTTTATAGGGCGGCAAGCAAGAAGTGTGATGGCTGGTGATTCACATTTTGACGACGTCAAACAAGTAACGCTACGTAAGAATATATTATTCATTACTTAGCTATAGTTAGGATGGGGTCTGACCACCCCTTAGATAAGCTAAGATAAGATAAGGTGGGGGAGGGGTTACTTTGCGTCTCCCCACCTTGTCTCAAGAATGAATTATGCTGAACTAATAAATTTTACTGATATAAGTATTAGAACGTTTGAAAAGTGTTATGAATTTTGCCACAATAGATTGCCAAAATTGCTTACGTCAGCATTTTTTAAGTGACATACATAAAATTTAACAATAAATGTATTTTAGGAAAAGATTCAGAATTTTACCCCTTTTCTTTGATTTTTCCCCTCAACAGCAGAAGAGAAGCTATGCGTTGCTAATATGTTGTTTTATAAAATTAATATTCCCCTTGACCCTTTGCCACAAAAATTGACGGAATATTTAGAATAGTTTTTAGAATAATCACTAGACACCAGAGATAATCCTTCGCTATAGTCTAGAGATATCAAAATTTAAAATCCTATGACACTAGAGATAATCTTTCGCTATAGTCTAGAGTGATCAAAAGAGAGTTGTTATCTTCATCAACATCTGGATAAGATCGTTTGTTTCTTAGTAATTTTTTACTAACGTATATGGAGTTTTCGTAGCTTAGAGGAAATCAAATGCTACAATTCTGGCCACTCCATCTGGCATTTATTAATTTTTGTCCTTATTTTTGTTCTGCTAATATTCTCTCAAATATCGAGAAAACAGTAGATGTTGACGGGAAACTGCTGAACTGAAATCGCACATGCCAGTGATCTTGTCACAAAAATCGCTGCGTGTCCTTATTCCACTGATCTACACGGGTTTTTTATTAGCAACCAAGGTCAGGCGTTAGTAGTAATGTTGCATACAAAGTTTATCATTTTTCGGACTTATGTTACTTAAATTGTGGCTAAGCATAGATGCAAAATTTTTAATTACGAACACGACAGGCCAGGTAATGTATACATTCTGTCAGTTTGTACGATGTTATGGAACATGAAGGGACAATTAATGCTAATAATTATGAAATGTGGAGATAAAGATAAAGTATGTTAAGTTTAAAACAAATACGTTGCAGAGTGCCATTATACCAATATTTTACTTTGAAAAATTGAGTATATGTCAATTTTAGTATTTGGCGTTGCTAGGCCCTTTAAGCTCTTAAGGAGTAAACTCTCCTAAATTCACGCAACAAAAAATTAATGATGATTCTAACTCAAAATTCATCGCTGATTTCGAATTTGTAAACGGTTTTCGTTTTCGTTTTCTAAATATTGAGCTTTTTTACTGATTGCCAGTGTTTTCTTCCCTGGCAACGTGCATATCAACAGAGATACATCCTTTCCTACCTGGCCCCAAAAGGTCCTGAGTGCGAGGTTGGGCGTTTTGCGTTTCATATCTGTATATGTACTTTAATTTTGCGGTCTTTAGAGTCATTAGCTAGAGATCATAGAACATTTATTTGTCTATGGTCAGCTTCAAACTATGGACATCATGAAGCAGAGCAAAATGGGTAAAGATTGCAGTGTCAAACAAAGAACAAATGTGAATCAGAAGAGGAGAGGATTTAATAGAAATAAATCAGTAGTAAAACATGTAGAAAATATTCCTGTTAGCCAGCTAGCTCTAGTTTAGCTAGCTTATATCTCTAGCATTGCTGGCTGCTGTCTGGTAAATAATGTAGCTAGCTAAATAACGACTCAACATCTGTACATAATAATTATGAAATAGCCAATCTGAAATTGACTTTTCAACAACATCTGTATCATCACACTTGGCGATAGACTTTAAAAGAAACAACGACTAGTACATTTATTAAATGTTGATTTTTAAATATACCTATGTAAATGAATTTCATACATCATCCAGTGTCATGGTAGGAAGTGAATTTGATGTTATTAAACTGACAGTTTATATCATGCGCATATTATGTCGCAGTCATTCTGGTATCGACATTCTCGAATTCCTCCTTCTTTTCCGAAGTTTACATCCTAAACATTCCTAAACCAACGAAACAGATCAATCATGATAAAGCTATCGCAAAAGTATTCAATATTAATGAGGAAGCTATGTCGCATTCAGCAGAAGAAATGTGAGAACAAGTTGTTTAGGGTAATTTATAATGTTTTTAATACTGGGATTATGTGATGGCATATGACAAAGAATATGATTTGTGTTTATTTATTGTACTTTGCCACAATTTATATAGACAGTGGGAAAGTATTATATATGGAGCCATACAACAAAATGCTGTAAATATGATACTCAGAGTTTATACAATAAGAGGTTGTATGCAGTTAAACATTTTAAATGACTTCGATATGCTGAATATGTATAGACGACACAAACCGAACAAAGCGAGTCGACATATTTTATGGACTAAAAAATAGGGGGAATTGACAAATTAATTGAAAGTGAAGAAGGATCATATAAACGTGTGGATTTTAATGATTTTGTGTATATTTTAATGTGTTTTAGCTTTTTATACTGATATTTACTTGGTATTTTATTAATTTGTTTTGTTCTTTGCCAGAATAAGGGTTTTTGTACGCCGTCCACGTTATCTCAAAGACGGCTAAAGGTTTTTTATTGAAATATTCAGGAGCTGTTCGTTGCAATGGATACTGTGATATGAACGATTTATAATTTTATTTTATTTTGTCTTTTTCCATTTATACCAGAGAAACAGCATTAATTTTATTCGTGACATTTGACCTTCCAGCTAAGAATTTCCTGGTACATTAGGAAAAATCCTTACCGCTCATATCATAGCTTTACCTTATATAAACAACACCTAAAACAATCATCCAGTAATTGTCAGTATATCTTGATATATTCTGACCGGTGTAAGGCACCCTTTTTTTCCTTTTTTGCCTTCTTGATGGTTACCATGGTAACCGGAAGCTATTTTGAATTATTTTGTACATTTTTTGTTTTTATAATTTTATATACTACTAACCTAAACACATTAGTCTATTGATTTTTTAAATGAAAATTTCGGGGTTATTAGCCCCTTAACTTTTGGAAGAAATTTGCTAGTGTTGCTCGTAAATGTGTCGTTAAAAAAACGTGCTCTTATTATGGTGTCAAACATACACCGAAGGAACAAAGATTCAAGTAAGACGCCGTCCGATTAAAAATTGGTCATGTATATTTTATGAAAAATAAATTATTTTGGGATTTATTCGCATATTTCTGCAATAACTTATGGACAAGTATATAGTGTATGTGTGGTAAATGTAGATATAAGTTGATAACTACTAAAATAACACAAACTGCAACAAAACGTAAAATTGCTAACTTAGATTTCAATCTTCTGTCACCTTGTGCTAAGTAATAACTAAAATATGCTTCCGTGGTGTATTTGCAACATGTGGTCGCGTCTTAAAGAATGACTGATCTGACATATGAAATAAGAATGTAAAAAATATGAAATTAAAGTAAAAAGGTTCTATATAGATACGGTTATCGCAAAATACAGGAAAGGGAAATACTTTATTATACCATTGAATAGGAACACGTAGGTATCATGCACTTTATACTGTTTATAACAAATTAAATAAGATTAAATAAGCTTAAATACTTGTACTTGATATCACAAGCACCATTTTTCGTTAGATCAGACACATTCACTTTAGACATGACCACCCGCCAGAACAGTAATAACCTACAACCGCGTGTTAATCTTTAGTCCGCGTTATAATTTAGAATAACTTCAGTTAATAATGCGTTGACTTCGTGATTACATACCATCATAAACAAATATTTGATTTTACTTTCAGAGCAATTCCGTATCCAACACGTTAAAAGTGGAAGATGCTTAGAAACAGATGGAAGAGATCTAATCGTAGCACAGTGTGATCTTAGCAATGACAATCAAATATTCATATTCAATCCATCTGGGCATAACGAAGGTAGTATCAGGAGTGTCGCTCACAACAGATGTTTGTCCGCACAAACAAGTTCATACAATTCGCATTTCACTTGGCGGGATTGTTCAGATGTCAGTACAGCATCTAGCACTATGATTTGGACATGTTATTGTCCGTTGACCCAATCAGGGGGCCGATGGCAAGATCGTGATTGGGTTGGATTAAAACTAAAGTTTGATAAGGTAAGACATCGATAGTGTGAAACACTAAACTATGCGAAACTAAACTAAACTATAGATGTAGCTTTGTCGCAAACGGCCAAGCCTCTACTGACGCATTTTATGGTGGTTCAATACAACATTTCATTAGAACATTTAGAGAGATACTAGCGCTTTCCTCCCCTCGCAAAATCGTGCGTTATATATCCGCAGGTCGCAATACAAATACTAGAATATTACTCGCTTCATTTCTAGAAATTGGTTCTCTCAATGCCGTTCGTCTGTATTGCAGCCATTCATTCAAATAATCACAACGCATCCAGTGCAACTCTTTTTATATTTCTTTCAGAAATGCCTTACAATTACAACAAGTGGTAATGTCTTGATAAAGCAGTGTACTGAAGTTAAAGGAGATGAAGAACAGAAGATTATTGTTAAAGATCGACCTGGCATGAGTTTATGTGCAAAAGCAGGTACTTATATACTTGAGTCGTAGCATTAACCACGCTGTTATTGCAAAATATCGCGAAACGTATTATCTATAGAAATTGTTTTAACAAATTTGACTAAACGAGATATAATTTAGTATTTAAAGAATATTACATATTACAATATTACGAAATTGTCTTGATTAAGGGTATCTTATTTTATAAACTGGTCATCAAGGATTTAGAGCACATAAGTCATTATAGAAAAATATGTTTTTTTCCAGCCTAAAATAAAATAGCTAATGTTTTAATAAAATTTAAAATGGTTCCTATAGAAAAACATAATCTTTTTTGATTTGGGTGTAATAACTGTTTCTAGTACTTTAATTATCGTACTTTATAGTCACCATGACAATTTTGTATACAATCATGTAAAATAGCTTTAAAAGCAGTACATTTATTAAGTGGTGTCTCCTTAGCAACGGTATGTAGTCCGTTTTAATGATGCTTCTGGTCGTAATATACCAGTCATGCTTATCCGTAATCATTTATTTATGCTACGCTAGCGGTCAACGGTTCGCAGCCAAATTAATAAAAATGATTTAGATTATTTAGCGTACCACAAGTAAAGAAAAAACATTTTTATACACAAGAATGTCTTGATTAAACTTTTCCAGTTTAAGAGCTAATGGAAGCTGATGGGAGACTTTGATATTAACAGCAATTAAATTGGATTCGAATGGATGGGAAAAGTGCATATCAAGAAAGCATTCACGTAAAACATTGCATACGTTTTAGTTTTCATACCTTAAAAGTTATTTTTTGTAATTTATTTCGGATTTTTGACGAAGATAACTCAATAATGGTACAATTTTACGACGTGAAACCTTTGTATTCCTGATGTTCTTCTTCCTATGGATATATAGCATACAGCTGGACCTGTACAAAAAGGTCAGTGGAAATTGTTTAATATATCCAAGATATTTGTTTTTTCTATAGGAACCGCATGAACCCTATAAAGGCCGAGGGGAGACAAAAATGCGCCCACCTGATTTCTTTTTAAATTATTATCCTACGAAAAATGTTATGACGCTGAAACTTCGTGAAGTTTTATATGTTTTAATTGAATATCTTTAGAAGTGTAAATAACACGTTTCCAAAATATTTATGATCAGGGGTTATGAGGCATTTCTGACCAGTGTGTAAATATTTATGTATTTCTTTAGGTTAATAAAATAGAATGTTCATTAATAACACTTCTTTATAAAATGTTTGTTTAGATATATTTTATAAAATAACAACTCGTTAATGATTCATAATTAACTTGTAATTATCTTTATTACCTGACTGTATTATAAAATCGGGGCAGTATGGAAATGGTAGCCTTTTGGTTGGTTTCCCGCAATTTTCCCGCGTTTTTTGTAGGGCTTTTGTATATCACGGTTCAGGCCCTGATTTTGGAAGCCATTATGAATAACGGTTTAATTATACAAGAAACGAACTAGAGAACGTCAGATGTAAACAAATTATAAACTTTTAAGTAGTGAAAAGGTGACCTTTTCTAAGTAAATGCATACATGTTAATACACTCAACAACAATTAAAACACAATAAAAAAGGATCACTCACAATTCTTTCTACTCACAACATCCAAAAAACTTCCATCTTGCATCTGGTTGTTGTTGTCACAGTTGAAATAAAATAATATTCCAGTTTCTCGACAACAAGTAAATTTATGTTGTGGAGAGATTAACAAAGCATATTTGACAACTGCACTAACCATACAGCTAAGGTAGTTCGTGTTATTATTACGATAAGCAAAGTTTTAAAATTTTCTGAAAAACGTTCGTTTGTCTATCGTTTATAAAATAAAGTTTGCGTCTCGGGCACGGTTATCTTTCGAATGTTTTTTGTTTTTCGAATGAGTTCGCTCTTCTCCGTTGTCCATAGAAGTTAAGAATTTAAAACGAGTCAGGTAATAAAACACACATTGACCGGTTTTATTGTTGCACTGGAAAATACAAAGCCCTCGGTCAAATCGCACAGACCTCGCAAGCTCGGTCCGGACTTTTGACCTTGGGCTTTGTATTTTCCAGTACAACATGAAAACCGGTCAGTATGCGTTTATCACAGTTGTTATTTCTCTTTTGTATGAAAATGTACTTGTGCACACGTGTAGGCTTAAATCTTGATCTTTGTTTTAATAACTAATTTCATCTATGAATTAATTATGACTCGTTCAAATCAAAGGTTAATGAGCAGACAAGACATTACCGTTAATTGGCAAGCTTTTGAAGTGTTATGACTAAACATTTTTGTTAACATTCGCGTTCTATAACTCCCCAGGACTCGAGAAAACTGAATTCTTTTTCATACCTAATTTCATACGTAATACTGTTTCAATTTTATCTAGTTTTCATTCCTGATAAATTAACACTCCAGATAGGGATTATAAGACTTATAATAAATGATTCCTTCTTCATTGTATAACCTTTTCCCCATCGTTATTTTAATTGTCATTCGGTGTATCCACATCCCTTACCTTCCCATTTGTCACTTTTACTTTTTTTGTTTTGTTTTGTTTTTGTTTCTTTTCTATTCTGAAATTATAAATTACCTGAAACACACATTAATAAACTAAAGCAATAAATCTAAAACATGTACAAATACGAACACACAACAGACACAACAGACGCAACAGCGCAACAAATAACACCGTAATCCACGCAAGGCAAAGGCACATCTGTGATGTCGCCATAAATATTAACAAGCTAGTAACAACAAATAACAAAAAACTATATAAATATAGTAAATAAATATATAACATTGCAAACAAGAACAATAATACACAAACGTTTTGATAACAGATCCATCTACATAAATGACTATTAAACCGCTTTGATAAAATGTTATATTTGATAGAACTATTTAGAATAATATAAATTGTTAAATTGTCATATATATCTTCTTTGTTGCATCACTGACAACAAATTTATAGTTTGCACTATCTATAACGTCTATAACAGGTTACTTTGGACCACGGACGAATGATACAAGTTATTACTTCTTCAAACACCCAAAATTTGTCTTGTCACCTAATGTGCGTTATGTCCGCGTATTCATGGTTTATGGCAATGGAGTGGTAAGTAATGTCTTGTTAATGTTTATCCAGTTCATGTATAAATCCGGAAACCTTTTTCATATGACAATACTTTGACTTTGATAAAACAGATAGAGGGATGGATTTTGTATTTTTACTTCCGCCATGTTCGTCAACAAAGGAAAAAATGCAGAAAGAAGCTGAAAATATTGCTCCATGACCGTATTTGTGTTGCAACTATTATTAATGAGAATCTTTAGAGATTAATCATTTGTTATGAACATAAAACGGGATAAATGTTATACATAACAGACACATAACACAGGAATGCATCACTTGACCCTTATGACCCGTATCTGGTAATATTGACATTACCTACAGCTCACCCAATAAGGAAGAGAGTGAAGTGAAGAGAGTGCTCACAGTCTATACATATATTTCATTTTTAAATGTCATATTTACAAAATAGAAACACGTAATTTGATGACATCAACTGCTTCTCATATACATATATATATATATGCAGTGTGTCCTAGTATGTCAAATCTATTCAGTTACTTATCGCGGATATTCTATTTACATTCGAGGCTATTTAAGAAAGATTAATTAACTTTACTGACTTTAGTATCGTAGCTTCTCTTCAGCATATGGCAACCAGCAAGCAAAATCCAAACTTGAAGAGCATGCGCAAGATACTATGAACATAGTTGACAAGGTAACCACTTAAATAGACATTACATTACAATAGCATTTTTTATGAACTTCAAAGTGAACACTAAAATACTTCGTAATATCGAGATTTACATATCAGACTTTAATCATAATTGGCATGGGGGAGGGTGCGGGGGGGGGGGGTGTAATCGCTCCCCTATAGTTTTTCCCTTAACTTTTCTGCCTTCCTGTGCATCTCCTAAATTTTGTAACTTTTATAAAAAAATGAGTAATATTTTTGCCGTAATTGAACTTTTGTCAACACCACCTGACCAAATAAAGGGGGTTTGAGGAAGATATTCAAGTCCTGCATAGATATATTTTATTATCCAATGTATAAACAATTTTTTTGAAGATCACTAAAAACCTTACAACTAGATTACACGCTAGACACACGATTTTGTACATTAGTACACGGTTGTATCCACTCTGTTTTATTTATTTATTTATTTATTTTATTTATTTATTTATTTATTTTATTTACTAACGCATTCCCGTGAACAAAATACTGAAAAAAAGAGTGTGCAAATGATATCAAATTTGTTTATCCAACAGAATTTGTTTAAACTTTTTGTTTTCTTGAAGATGCAGCAAATGAAGCTTCATCCTACGTAGCATCCTTTACGTCTAACCATGATCTTGTACTTGCTGCAATATGTAGGTTTCATGATTAGGAATTAGGAATGTCTTTTAATTTATACTTTTTAACCACACTGGGTAATACACAGAAACTCTTTTTCTTTGTATTTTTAGTTGTATAGGAAAGCAAACCTCCGGATCATTTTGGTTGGCGTAGAAGCATGGGAAGTAAAAGATAAACTAACTCCAGCAACAAATTCCAGGTCACTCCATGCAAATTTCAAGACATACTGCAGAGGTCTTAGACAAAGAGAGAATAACAAATTTGACATTGCTGTTTACTTTTTGTAAGTACTTGGTAATTCGCAAATTGACCTTTGTTCAATAATCCTTTTGTCAGTAGTATTTATCCTAGCCTATGTTTTATAACGCCGACGCACTCAAGTGCGGTTTTTTGTCTATGAACCTCCGTCGCAATTCTTGTTTCTGACGTCCCACGAAGTTTCCAAGATTTAAGGAAACCTATGCATGCGCTTTAACGCAGAAAACAGACGGACCTAGAGAAGTTCTAGCAGAAGAACGAAGAGAAAGGAGGAAGAGGGAAAACGTGATTGATACGAAACTTCATATCTTCACAGTCGAATATGTATGCATATTAATAGGTGTTAGTGTGTACCTAAGCTTTACCTTGTAGCTGGCTGTATAAACTAGGATTAACCAACTCTTCAATATTTTGGAAATTTATATGCAAAAGTAAAACATAGCAGTTTTTTTACATTGATGTTCCTATTTTAATTATCTCTTGCTGCCTTGATGGCCTGTCCACAATATGTTTGCAACAGGGTTCAAGCATCAACCTATTCTCTCACTGTTATATATATATATAAACGTGATATTTGGAACAATCAAGTATCATTATAGAGCTTAAGTTAGTTTATTTTAAATTTACCACCACAGGTATGTGGTGGGAACGGTGCAGCAATGTGCTGTTCCAAATAATATCCATACAGGTTTATGGAAGTAAAAAATTTAGGGGATCCTTATTTGTTTCCAGTGGATAGTTAATCTTATGTTTCAAGTTGGTCAAGTAATATATTTGTAACATTTTCCACAGGTTCAACTTGAGAACGATTAAGACGCTTATTTCCAACCCCTCAAGCACAAATACAGTTTACTTCTATATACATCTTTCCTACCATCCAAGTTGATGTTTCTGTTCGATTTATATTTAAAGGTATTAAACGTGCTATCCTTTAGATTTCTAACCCCTAAAGTACATAAAACTTTACTTCTATTTTCTATGAAAACAGATAAAATTGTGTGTTACTTTAGCTTTTAATAAAGTGAAAAATTTTAACTACATTTCCACTGGTCAATAAAATTTGAATGAATTTTTCCTGGGAGTTAAAAAAAACAAATTTTCCAGGAGTAGTTAAATATATCAATATTTTATTTATATACCCTTATGTACGTATAAAGTGGAATAGCCCAATGCACCAGTGCGTCAAACAGTATCAATTTACTTGTGTTCCTTTTTCTTTCTTAACAGTCCTAATACTATTTTAAATTTCTAAAATAAAGTAATGGTTTCTGATAATATTTTGAATTGATTTCCCTACATTTTGCTAAATATTTATGATTAAAAAATATAAACACATGCAGACTGTTCAGAGAAATATTTGGAAAGTTTTGAGAACATCAACTTTCGAAAACAAAATATCCTTAATACGTTTTTAAAATTAAACCTGTGAAGTTGTGAAGTACATGTATTGAGTTATGAAATTTATTTACCATGCTGCTGTGTTGGACTATATACAGAAAGAAGTGTTTTTCTAGATAAAGAACTTGGCTCATAAATAATTTTAAAATGTTGCTTATGGTAGTTATCAGTTTGTTTACTACATATGAAAGTTTGCTCTTGAAAAGGGGCATTCACCTGAAAAATAGTCGGTGCAACGTTGATCCAGCCTTCCATAAACTTACAGTAGCTACAATACAGTAGCTGTAGTAGTAAGGTACATAATTAACAAGAAAAATAGTGTATATTTACAAAAGAAGTAATAAATTTGGCTACACCTCTTCTATATATAATCGTTTATTTGAGAACCCCCTTCCCCACCTAGATAATACAAAAATGTATTATGAATGCAAGAATGAATGAATAAATGCTTCTTATTACAACAACCAAATATCAGTATAGTACAGGCAATGGATGGATGTTATCTTTAGATTTTTTAAATTTTCATGAAAGGCTATTTCAATTTTATTTCATGAACTAATTTTTGGGAATGAAAATTCACACTGATTATATTGTATAAACTTGACATTGGTGTGAGCGACATTCCGGTAGTACACCTGTCACCTAAGATCACTCAGCACAACATGGATAGGATCTCCATCTGCTGTGGATGGTAAATGTTGTTTGAGGAAACACCCACGTTTATATCATGTTGGGTACTACAACCCTATAATTAGTTGCAATGATATACACGAGCTTGTCAATCATTCCACGATAACCATATCCTAAGATGTGCAATTTGAAGACCACCAGAAATCAGGGTAATAATGCCGAAAATGTCTGATCCACTTAGTTAGCTACCAAAATGTCCATTTTTATGTGCGCCTATTTTATGATTACCAGCCACTGGATCAGTTGAACAAGAGTCAGCACTAATTATAACTGAGGTATTTATAGGTAAAGTAATGACCTAATGTTTTGCAGAACAAAATCATTCAAGTAAAACTTAAGGCTTTATTCCCACAGTTAACCCAATGAATGTCCAATGAAATTTTGATACATAATGAGCCAATGAGGGATAATAGTTACTATGGGTAAGAGTGATACCAGGTATTTGATTATTATATTAAGAAATGAAGAAATTGAGTTTATGTGAAAGTGTCAATTAGGTAATTCGTTATTTATTTGGACAGTAACTTATATTTTTAGAAAAATTACTATATAATATTTCCAGAAATATGGCAATCTATAAAACAAATGAAATCCAAAAACATGTAAAATGGCAAATTACAGACCAAGTTGGAAGGTCACATTGGGGAATTCATGTCAGTGATAAAGAGAACCAGCCAAATGAAGGTGCTTATTTAGAGGGTGTGTGCCCAAAATCTGAACGAAAGCATAGTTGCCAAGTGACTGACTTGAGGCCCCAAAGTTGCAGTTAAATCAAATTAACTCATTCTTCGATAAGTTGCACTAAACAACGATGTGATAAAATAGAAGTGCCCAAGGATCTAGAGAATACTCATAAGATCAAGGGGCTTTTCAAACAGGTTAGGTGATACTTTGGGAAGTTATTCATTTTAAAAATGTTTTGTATACATGTGATTAAGTTACGGTGAAATCAAATTGATTAAGGATACTGTATACACTCGTTCTCAAACTATTTAAAAACATTTTCTTTCTACCATCCGAAAGTTATATAACATTTATTAGAAATAAGAAATACAAAAAGGTTTTGATTTGATATAACAAGGAACGTTAAAAGCGATGTAAAAAATACAGAACCTTCGTATTTCGTTCAAAGCACTGTTCATCAAAGTGTAAATGACAAACTCTAAAACTGTCATATTTTATTTGGGTGTTTTGCCCTTTTTAAATTATTCAACTACATTTTCTTCAATTTTCCATCTCGCGGGAGACGGTAAAAGCTTATGCCTTCCTTCTTGCTGCTTGAATACATTTGCAATTCATGGCAGAACAGTAACATTATTTTACCTGTACATAATTGTTTTACATCAACCACTTATTAATTAAATTTGTCATCAATGACGTCACATGAATTGTCTAAAGCACACAATTCAAAACCACATCTTAAAACCCAAACATTAACAGTAATGTATGTCTACGGGTAACTTTCATTTCACAGAATACGTTTTGTAGGCTAATTCATGTGTACTGAATCCATTTCTGTTGAAATCCACGGCACCACACTTTTAAATCGCGAGAGCGCTGGAATGTAAAACCTTTCTCACATTTTGAATCAAACAAATGGAAATTATGGAAATAAATGAGCATGGAATTTTGTGAGCGAATTTTAGTCCAAATCCAACTTAGGAATGGCACTTGATGGAAATGTCAAAAACGTTAAAAAGCCTCGTTGAATGTTCTTTCATGAGAGAACATGGCAGTATTCTTAGAAATAAGAGAAACAATAGTATTTTAATATCATCGGCTATTTTTCAATTCTTTTGCGTTGCATTAATATTAAGCGTGGTTATTGACGCTAATGTGATGTTAAGAAATTAACTAAGAATAACACTGAACATGCGTTTCTGCTAAAATCTACACGGCATTAAAATATTCTTTAATGTAACTTTCCATAGAGTCCACTAATGAAAGGCTGCTACACAAAAAAAGAAAAAATATAATTTCGTTCTTTGTTATGTTATGGTATTTGCTATTTTATTTTACTTGTTGTTTACTTTGTTGTTGTAGTTTTATTAAATAATACGTTTTAACACAATATAACCATTACCTTATATACAGATTCTTGCTTCAATTTTTAGTAACGATAAAATTCTCCCACGCAAGACACATGGCGCAACCCTTTGTTGATGTGAATTTATTTAAATAATGATTTGAAGTTAGTTATACCTATTAATCTGGAGGCTTCATATTATCCCCTGAATTTTCTTAAGTTTTATCAGATAACATAAACGGGGTAATATTGGAAAAAGATTTGCTTTTAAAATCTTGCTTTAATTATATCTGTTTTGTGTGTATGTATCATGGATAGAAATTGAATTAAATTTGAATAAGTAAAGTGATAATTTGGGAGGCAGATTAGAATTGATAATTTTAAGTTAAAAATCTGATCCAATCAAATTGATTATGGTCAAATTATTAACTGAGAAAACATGAAATCAGTGAAGGAGATGGAACAGGGGAGATACAAGTTATGGCTGCGCGAGAAAGATGTTGTAGATGTCGTAGATGTTGTAGATGTTGTTAGTTTGCAGCTATTGGTTTCGCGTCCACGAGAACATTGTTTCCGGTTTTTAGATTGTTGTAAAAACAATATATTGTAGTTAGACTTATATCTAATTGATTTATATTGACAGTTCGTTAACATAACGTTAACGTTCGTTAACATTTTTCATTTCGATGTAACTTTACTCATGTTGCCTTTCATGTTAATTATGTTAATTATGTTAAATTATTTCACAAAATTAAGTATACAATAAAAAAAATTATATAATATTATGTATCTTGTTTCTATAGCGACGGTGACATGTATGGAGCCGGTGGAACTGCAACTTCACACTTTTGTAAACAAAGTGGATGGAATGAGGTTTTTATTATCGCCACGGTAAAATAATAAAATATTTTTATTCTTTGGAAAATTTGAATTAGTGATCTGATGTGTGAATTTCATGATGTTAATATTCCCTCATTTGTTGACCCTCTTTTAATTTAGGTTCTTGCTGGTTTGTTCTTGTTTCTTTTCTGACAGTTGTTTAATTTTCGATAATTGCATAATAATCGTTATTTCGGATAACACTCTAAGGAATAACACGATTTATTTCTAGATCCCAGAACAAATGCAATCCAATTGATATTTTATTAGTGTTATATATGTTTAATAATAGTTGTTTATAAACATGTCGAATTATGAATATATTTTCAGGCCTATTATTTTGCTATACATTTTTAGTTGGGCGGTAGTTCACGATTGAAAGCTAGAGATCTAGCTAATACATTAACACATGAGTTTGGGCATGAACTGAATTCGTACCAACATACTTGGGGTGAGTAGGATGCTTTCTAAAAAGGATATGTATACCAACATTTTTGCTATCATTAATCAAAGTAATATTTAAACGTCCTACACGGTTACTCGGTGGGTTGCGACAATTTCTACAATGAATTCTGTGTAGGCGACGTATTTATGTAGCTGGCTTTTTAGTAGAAGGAAAACTTCATAAAGTAATAGTGTACACTTCTTCAACATTGACTTCTTTACTGTATATAACCATCCGTACCAGACACCATACAGTATATCAGGTGCTGGCTTGATATTTTTTACTACTGTGCATTTTAATGTTACTTTGTATTATTGAATAAAAAGTTAAAAAAAGTTTTAGAATATGGAATTTATTGGACATTTAGATCCTCCTTATACCTGTCCAACGTATCATTTATTTGGAGCAAGATGTACATTAGGCGGAAATGAGTAAGAAAAATATTTTACAATTAATGTGACACAATTTGTTATGCAACTTTGTTGCATTTCTGGATATTGATTATAGAGTACCTAATACGAATTATATGCAACAACATTCCAGCATTACAGGAGAAAACATAAAATACTGATTCGTATATTTTACAAATGAAGAGAAATACACTTGTTAGGGTTTATGTTGCCATCACAGTAGATGATTTTTAGGATTTATAGAGCGTATTCGAGTGAATTATAGGAACATTGTTAAATGAAAAAACTTTGTGACTTGGCTATTGATGTTAAGTAAGAAATAGAATGCATAAAACCGATATAAACACGAAGAAAGAATAAAAATACTTATTTTGATATATTTTACAGGAGTTTGCTGAATATCAAACAAATTAAAACAATTAGAATGTAATTAGTACAAACAAAAGTTAAAATAATTAGCTTTGATCAATGGAGGTAATTTATTCTTTATATAGGCTTTTTTTATCTAAAGTGAGTAATCATTCGTAGCAATGTCAATAATGTTAAAATGGTCCCAGTATGGTCTGCTATTAGTTTTTGTTACTTGATTAGCAATACTGGAAAATCTTGCCGGTTTCATCAACGCCAACGCCTCAATATATATATACATATTTATAAAATATTTTCTATATTATCTAAATTCAAAAATATGGTATATTTGAAACTGAAAATTTAGAAAATATATGTATTTACGTGTTTTCTTTTATAAACCCAGAAAATATCTTTGTAATATGTTTGTAAGTTTTTCTCCCTAGGAAAGGAACACAGAAATATACATCGTTGTTGGTGTTCGTAAAGCAATTTGAATCCAATCAAATTCATTGATAGATTATTCCCTGCATGGACAGATATTTACGTCATTAAATAACTTTCGAGGGTGAGGTTTGAGAGGGGACGTCCTATGTTTTTAAATAATCTTGTTTAGAATAAACCACCAGCGGTTTGTTTGCGGAAAATCGGGAAATTATTTTTAAAAACATTGGAACATTATGCATCCTAATTCTCTTTGTAGAGCAAAGTACTTTTATTAAATAAATTGTCCCTCTGTACGACTTTTTTTGCCGGTTAAAAACCTTTAGTGTTCAACAGTGCATATGGTTATAAGTAGCTCTTTCTTGCTATAATTAATTGTCATATGATATTTGAGACCTCCACGAAGGAGAGTACGATAGTAGTTGGATGCGAAACTGCAAAAGATGAGTTGGGCGTAGAGTTTGAGACTTAACATCCTTTCAAATGTTTCAAAACAATCAGCAAAATCATTTTTAACCCTATAATGCATAGGCACACCTCCTGGAAATATTAAATTTCTATTAATAGCCTCTATAATTTTATGAGAAACAAAGGGTGTATCTGGTCTTACCAAATTTATTTTACGTTATATTTCCAATAGAAATGACCAAGAAATGACCAATGGTTTGATTCCATTCCGGGGACACTATACATCAAAGGGTTAAATTAGCTACAATTAAAATTTTGATCAACAACAATATAAAAGAGTATTCAATTAAACATTTGAGATTTATAAATTATTTCATGAACATGTCTTTGTGTTTGTCATGTGAAAATATGCGCCTCATTTTCAAAGTGTCAATGCGAAAGAGTTTAAAAGTTTTCTGAAGACTTGATGCAAACGTGAACCGAATTATTACTAATAAAGGTAAGAGTATATTTAAAGTAGTTTAATTTTCTTGTTATTTTCACTATTAACGTAGAACATATATATCATATTCTATATTTATTTTATAGACAACGATATTAAAATTCCAAAATGCAAAAAGCGAAGAAACGTTTATGTATCAGGAAAGATGCAATGACTGGCGACAAACTATGTGAATTTGTATTATCGTCGAGGGAAGCTGATTTAACCAAGTGTGTAGACAAGACGTGTACAATCTTTTCCGAGTGCACTTACATTCTATTGTAATCGAATCGCGAATCACGCGGGAAAGTTTAATTTTTTCTGCTTTTCCGAGCGGAATATGGCAATTAGCCAATCAGAACGTAAGATAAAACTTCCGAGCGGAAAAGATCGCCGTATGAAAATCGGCCTTAATATTTGTTAATATTTTGACAGCGGAAATGTATAATAAGTTATTGCTATTCTGACAACACAACAGTTTTACGTTTCCACGTAAAATTTGCAGTATGGAGACTCGCGAGATTTGATTCAAGTTATCGTTAAATTTACATTAACTCGTACATTGTTTTCCCTCAAACTCTCTGACTAATAAATTAACCAAATAGTACAAAGCCTTCTCCAACTAATTTTATTCACCCTGTCCCCCAGACAATCTCCCTCTTTTATTTTTATTTTTTATAACATCTTAAATTAACTAATTTATTAATAGTTTTTTTAATTTAAATATATAAAATCTTTTGTGTGTAACAGTTGAATATTTATTTATTATGGAAGTGTTAATATTTTTACATCTCTAAAAAATATTCCACCACTAAATTTCATTATATTTGTTTTCTGTCTGATCGCAATACAGTTCAAAATTTAATGAATTTATACCATTAAGTACAACAGAAACTTTTCTTCTCAAAAATATATATATATATATTTAGGATTGACAAAATGATGTTGGGCTTTTGGGGCGAATTTACATTTTTTTGTTACATGTTTTCATTGACAAATAAAAACTTTAAACATGTTTTTTCTCCGAAGCAGTTTTTAGCAAAATGTGATGTAGTTTTTGTATAAACCTTTGATAACCCTTCGTCGTAGAAGTTTTAAGTTAAAACCATTGAAAAGGGCACAGTCGGTTCTATAATAGAGTCCCTCAGTTTTTTTAAAAACCTCTCCTATGGAGAGAGCGGCACGTTATTTAATGAAAATTGTGTATAAAAACGGCATTTTTTGAGAGTGAACTTTGATCGGAACTATCTACAAGAAGAACATCTTTTTTAAAAATCTGAGACAAATTATTTAATTTCTATGTTAGACAAACCATATAACCGCAAAATAAAAGGAAAATATAAATTTGCCTTCAAAAATTAAACCAAATGCAGAAGTCTCTGTATAATTGAAAGTTTAAAAAAATGTATTTTTCTGCAAAACGACGTTGCTTATATTTTTTTCAAGTGTGCCATCTTAACCTAATATGAACGTTATATAAAAGGAGATAAAACGGACTTTCTAAAAAAATTTGCTTAAAGAGAAAAAACTCTGTTTTTAAAACTGGAGATTTTCCCTGTGTATTTCCTTAATGTTATTCGTGATGATAACCATAGAAAGTACCCTTTTATATCAGAAAACTTATAAAAAAGAGAAAACGTTCATCATACTGGAGAAGTTAATTTAAAAGTTTGAGATAGAGGGGCCATTTTATGCTTATTATGAAGGAGATGTTTACAAAGTTTACGGGAATGTAAACAGGAAGTTTTCATATATAATCTGGATTACAAATACGAAATTTTCTTTCTTTACAATGATGAAAAGCTCACATTTTCTAAAATAAACCGTTCTGAAAATCTTAGATTTTCTAAATTTTCGTCTCGGTAAAGTCCATATTTACAGACTTTTCTATTATAACAAAGAGCAACAATCCATTTTAGAAAATATCCGAAAATTGCAGATTTTCTAATTTAGAAAATCTAGGAAAATCTTCAAAAAATTCCGGAAAACCTCATGAAAATATGGACTTTTACAAATATTTTTTCCTGTTGTGGTACTTATATGGAATCTCCAGTATTGTAACTAATTAGGAACATTGATTATATATATATACTCGCAACTTGGTTCGCCAAGTTAAGCACTGTCCTCCTTGGATAGTGGTTGGATGGGGGACCACGAGGGGGACGCGGCTTGGTTGTAGTGCACAAGCCAGTGAACTGTGGCAATGTTGGCTTCGGGCTTACACCAAGGGCCTTAAAATACATTGGGAAATTATTATTATTATTATTATTATTATTATTATTATTATTATTATTATTATTATTATTATTATTATTATTAATATTAT
>JANTOQ010244142.1:0-13523 GCA_027564595.1 Bythotiara depressa | reverse complement strand
TTCGCGAAAGTTAATCCTCGCGAAATTTATTCCAAAATGACATTCGCGAAAGTTTATCTTCGCGAAATTAAAAAAAACGAATAAAATTCTCGAAAGTTTGTCCCACGCGAAAGTTTCTCCTAATAAAGTATTTCTGACTTGCACAGAAATCTAATAATCTTGCTATTGGGAATGTATATGCATTTTATATAAATTGAAAAAATCTTTATATAAAAATTTACAGATGTGAACATCACTCTAGTATAGAACCGAAACTAATATAGAGCCGAAAGCTTATCAATAAAATGAATGTGTCAAAAACATTTCATTTTGTTAATGATTAGGCCATCCTTAAATAATTGTCTGTTTCGCGTAACAAGACCGACCCCGTGGAATTTAAGCTAACTAGAAAAATTTTAGGTCAGTATTTTCCTGAAAATTTATGCAAATTTTTATTTTAATCAAAGTTACCCGAGTCCCAAGTGGCAAAAGCTCTTTTCTTGACCTGAACAATTTTTTTATACTTTATCTCAACCAAAGTGAAAAAAACCAAAACATAACTTTTTTTCTTTCTTTCCAAGATCGTACTTCGTTATATCGCTTGACTTCGCTGTGATTTTTTACTGTTCTTGTAGTTGTAATTTTAAAACATGAATACAGATTAATAGTTATAATTTTCCTCCTGCATGCATTTAGAATAAGAACCATTTCTTTTTCTACAATCTACATACATATTCTATACGTATTTAAATCATGGAGAACTACGGGTTCTTCTAACAAAAGTAATTATAGTTTTCAGTATGACCCCCTGTATTGTTAATTATATATTTTCTTCAAAAAAGGGCACCTGAAAGCAGTTAATGTAAAAAGTCTAAAAGTGGTTTCTATTCACTCTTCCATTAAATAAGAAATAAAAATATCACAAAGAAAAAGTATCACAAAGAAGTTTTAAATTATGTACAAAAATGTGAGACAAAACATTTAGATAAATAAAATATATTTATATTTATATATCAAAGGAGCAGTGCGGGGCCACATATAGCTATAAACGGTATTTAAAAATGTTTTTGCAGCCTTAGAAAATACTCGTGAATATATTTGTGCATCCAATATTCCGATTTTCGGATTATGTGCTCGCGAATCTTTTTACGCAGCCGATATTCTGATTTTCTGGTCCTAGAAAACAATTGTGAATGCTTTCGCATGACCGATAATTAGATTTTCCAGCCTTAGAAAATGAATGTGAGTGCCTTTTTATGGCTAATAGACAGATTTTAGGCCTTAGAAAACAATAATAAATGCTTTTTCATGGCCGATTTTCTGATTCTTCGGCCTTAGAAAATAATTGTGAATGCTTTTTCACGCCCAATATATTGATTCTTTATAAAATGTTTCTTTACCTCGATTTTATACATGCCACATAAAACATAGTGTATTTAGAAAGCAGGTATTATGTCTTTTATAGAAAAGTATTTTCACATGCGAGAAGTCAATACATTACCAACGTCTTTAAATATTTCATTTAGACACCTAAGCATTGTTGCAAATAATGGTTGGTCATCGGTCATTGCTGATCATTTTAACAAGTTGATAGGAAAAAATATGTCAAAATTGCTAAGATGACTGACTATTATCAATTCCTTGGGAATTGGATGGGGGTCGTAGATCGTCGTTTAATCTACATTTTTGGGGCTTACAAATTGAACTAACGGTCATAGATTGTTGTTTAATCTAGGTATTAGAGCCTTGAATATCGGACAGAGGTTGTAGATCATCATTTAATCTTTGTTTTAGTGGCTTAGTAATCGAACTGGCAGGCATAGATCATCGTTTAATATAGGTGTTAGAAGCTTAAAACTGGAATGGGTGGCTGTAGATCGTCCTTCATTCTAAGTTTTAGAGCCTAGGGAATCGTACGGGGTCGTAGAATGTTGTTTAATCAATGTTTTAGAGGCTTAAAAATCGAACTATCGATCATAAACCATTGTTTAATCTTAAGTTTTTAAACTGGGAAGAATGTATGCAAAGTGAAAAAAGTGTATTGTTGAAAGTTTATTTGGTTAAAGTATAAAATAAAGAAAGAGGTGAGAAAAGAAAATCATGTCTTATGGTTTTATAGTACAGTAAACAAGTTCAGAATGAAAAATAAGATTTCGTAGCATGCGATCTGTGCATGATTTTTGGAACAGGAACAATAAAATGTGTTAACATTTCTCTTCTCCATTTATTACCTTACAAATGTGAATATTAACAAAATAATGTTTAGATTTGATTGTTGTAGTGGCACAGATTGCTTTATCATTTACACAGAACATTAAAAAACTGTATAAATCAATTTTTTTTTTCTTGCACCAACTTATTTTAAAAATTATTTTCCTACGGAGTTATGCAAAACAAACAATTATTTAAGTATGGCCTTATATTTAATGGGACATGTCCTGGTTTTTTCAACAATAGCATTGTGCAGATGTAACTATACCAACTTTATTTTGATCGCAAATTTTCAGGCTGTTTCTTTATTTCTTGTTTATTTCAGAACCCACAATTTGCAATCTACGGGTGAGACACAGCAACAAGTTGAAGATTTATCTTGACCCAAGTGGAAATAATTGGAAACTCCTAGGCTTGAAACTGGTAGGAAAGAACAAAAAGTTACGGAATAGAATAGATAACTTATTCACACATTATTCTGGAGGTGGTAGCCCTACCATGAATCTTCTTGATAAACTTTCAATTGATAAACCGGAGATAACTGTTGCTGCATTTGTAGGAACTGCTAATTCATTTAATCGAAAAGATGTGATTCTATTTGTTAAAGAAGAACAAATTGACCTTAATTTGTTGCTTAAAGATATAGATGCAGAAGATAAACAAGAGATATCCAGAATGTTAGACAGAAATATTTCGGGGGTTTATGACTGGAGATCCTTTGCTGATTTTTATGATTATGATGATGATGCAATTGATTACATGAGTGAAGCCATTAAGCAACCTGGAAGTTTCAGTCCAACAATAGCCTTACTTAAACTCTTGAAGAAGGCAAAGCCTGATCTAAAACTTTCCACAATAAGGGACACTTGCAACACTCTTCTACGAAATGATGTTGCATTGTACTTAGATGAAGTGATTGCTGAAGTTCAAACTCATGCTGCTACTCATGATAGATAATGAGATCATCTAGCACATAACAAAACATTACATGAATAAATGTTCTTTCTTTAAATAATTACTGTTTTGTAGAATGATACCAGACAACTATGAATGTAAAAATACACTATCTGGGTAAGCTTTATTTTACTACTGGATTAACTGTGAAATATGCAAAATGTGTTATTTTCATGTATGAGCTATTTGAAGTTATATATTGCAAGAAAGTTGCTGTAATAAATTAGTTACATACATAAATAGGATGTAGCTGTTGTTCTATTATTCTATTATTTCTGGTGTGGTAAACATAGACAAAAATAAATTAACAACATTTGTGTAACAAAAATAAATTAACAACATTTGATGTAGATGTATAATGTATTACTGGGCTCATATATTTGTCATCTCTTTGACAGTTCTAAAAAAGTTGTAAAACACTGGTTACATTGGGTCCATTTTCCTTTGATTTTGTTTTCAGAAGCATAAATATCCAAACACAATTCCTATGAATGTCTGAGTCAACATGTTTGACTTATATTATCCTGAGTTTGTGTGTGTGACTTATATATTATATTGAAATGAAGGCACTGAAGAAAAACAAAATTCCCTTAAGGCTTCAATGTTACCAAACATATTGCTTCTTTGTGTAGTAAATTTGCACCTAGTGCCACCTTATTAGTTTTCTAATGGTTTGCTTAGGTACATGATAAAAAAGAAATTTATTTCAAGTACAAAGTTAAAATTTACATTACGACTAGAGGTGAAGAGTTGAATAAAACACTTAATCCAGAAATGCAGACTAAATAAGAAGATGAATACTGTTTAGTACAATGATTATAAAAGTTGTGGCCATAAGCAATTATAATATATAAGTTTACCGCTACAGTTAACAGTGCCTGGACATTCAAAAGCAGTTCTGCCATAGATTGTTAGTAAAACTTCCAATGAAATCCATTTAGGTAGTAATGGCCAATTTGATTACATGTATGGTTTTCCTTGTGGAATAACTTTACAATGTATTTTCTGGAAACTATGAAATTATCCAAATGAAACAAAAAAACTTTCTGTAAGTAGTACAAATTTACCATATACACTTAGCCGTAGTTGACCTTGCTGCACATACAAGGTTTTTTTTTACATAGTATGCTGGGAAGGGAATATTGTCTGTTGGTTTTAAACTAGGAAGAATGTATGAAATAAGATTTTGGGTTTTGACAGAAAACAGATGTAATGTGACATGTAATGAACTGTTTCTTCGTAAATGTTAATATCATTGTTCCTTTTTACACAAATCTCTGAAATGGTAGAAGATAAATACATAAATATACAAATACATAAAATTCTTAAACAAAGTATTAGCTTTCAATCGAGACAAAATAAATTATTTAATGCTGATCTAAAGTGAATACATCTGTTTATTTGGTAGTGGCATTAGGTTTGGCCAAACTCAAAAGTTGTTCTTTGTACAATCCTTTATTTAATCATACCATCCACTCAATTAACCTTTTGTTGAAATTTTGTTAAGAAAATAATTATGAACTAAGAACTATGAGATTATTTTTGACCTACTTGTGTTAATTATATTTTGCAATTGGATTATAATGGACAGTCATTAGTTTTTTATCACACCTGCTAGTTTATTAACAGTTTCTGTTTTTTCTTAAATTTTTACTCAATTTTGTGTCATTTAAAAGAAATTAATATACCAATCAGAGACTTAAAATGTAACACGTTTTTGTAATTATGCATACAGAGATAATAACAATCACTGATATTCAGAGGTCAAATGAATCCTGTGCTGTAACTGTAATCCAGACTGATCAAGTGATCAAGAAAATATTTTTATAATAAATTTATTTGTGTTTAGCAATATTGAGTAAATGAATTATTTATTGTCTTTTATATGTTATATATGTGTTGTAAAAAATCTGGAACATTTCAAGAATAAAGTAAGCTTGACATGAAATTGTTTGATTACCTTAATGGAAGAAATGTTTGTGGAAAGACTTGTCGCAATCAAATTTTATTAACTTTCACGCTAATTTTTTTTGCGAATAAAGAAATTTGAAAAGATTTGTAGGAATAAATTATTGCAAATTAGATTGTTCAACTTTTGTCTGCTCAATATAGAAGAAAAATGCTGTATTTGAATGAAATAATATAGTTTTGTATTTGCACTGCTTTTATTGATACTGTTTTTTTCATTTATTTTAGGTACTTGTGTTTTCATTTCCATTGTATTATTTCAAAATTAAATAAAATTTATTGAGAAAAGTTAGGAATTTAGAAAATTTTGCAAAAAATTTATTTCACAAAATACAGGATGTGAAATCTTAAAATTTTCTTCTTTTAAGTTATCTCACTCGAATGTGTTTTACTAAAGTAATTTTTCATATTTTTGTAGATGTTAATAATAGTAACAACTTTGTCTGTTTTGATAAATAGGAAAATACAAATATCGATTATAAGGTACTGATTTGTTGTATTATTTCCTTTGATTTTTTTTCCTGTTCATTTATGTTGTTTATGTAATATAAAGGTTGCATATTTATTTATTTTTATTTTCCCTTTTATACATTTTAAAAGGTACCAAAACAGACATTGAAAGTAAGGACTAAAAACAAGATATCAGATATTGTTTTGACACTCTTTGGTAGTGTAGTAACAGGGAACAAGTACTGAAACGTATAATACTACAACAGTACTTAAAGTATATAATATTAGAGAGCTACTAACAGTTTATTGGTTTTCTGAATGGAAAATAGATTTCAATTTTTATGAGAATTGTTTTATTGATGAACAGGTTTGTATATTTGGGCAATATATTTATTTCAGTATCTGTGACTTATAATATTTTATTTTATATTCACTCGCATTACTTGGTGCTTATGGTACAGGTAAACTGTTAAGTGGTTTTACTTGTCATGAAAACATGATTTTACCAAGCGGTATAAATAGCACAAATTTAACCAGTATTTTTATAAATAAAACAACTTGTTTTTATTTCAGTGACATGTTTCGATTGACATCAGTCTTTATCAAACTAATTTTAATAAGAATTCATTTTAAGAATATTAAATACATTATCAAATCCATTCCAAGTTTTATTTATTCTAGACAATTGATCCATCAAACACTTAACTAGGCCAATTCTATAAGACATACTAGTGACACTAGGATAGTTCGTTAATAACCCAGTAAATGTTTTTTCCTGGATTATCAACAAGCACAACCAGAAAAAGTAGTTGTTTGTTACAATTCTCTTCTACCATTGCAAAAATGATGTTATTATGTTTACAGTTAAGATAATTTAGAAATTGAAAAGCTTCTTCTTAATTGTTGAAGAGAGCAATAACATCATCTACATAATGCTTGTAAAGTCCTAAAGAAGGTTAGCAAGAATAAGGTCTAATGGCCTCTCCATTGTTATGCCATCAATTTGGTCAGAGAAAATGTTTTTAAACATGAAATGTGTTTGTGATATAGCAAAAACAAACAACTTCTTAAGTTCAGGTTTAGAAAGTTTGCCATTTTTATCCTCTTGTGTTAATAATCAACTACATTATCAAGTGTCTCTTTAAGAGGAACATTTGTAAATAAGCTTACTATGTGAAAAGACACCAAATATTGGTCTACTCTGTACTCACCTGTTTAATTAATCTACAATGTAAAAGTGTCCTGCGTGCAATGATCAGTACACAACAATGGGCTTAACAAGTCGCCTAAATAGCTGGCAATTTGTAATTGAAGTAACCAACAAAAGACACCAAACTAAATTTATATGTTATGTACTAACTGGTGTTGATTGGGTAATCATAATTAATCACCAACCACAGTAACTTTGAAGAAGCATGTCATATTGCATTGTCTGCGTAATAATCAAAACATTGCCATTCTTAGAGCAGACAAAGGGATAATGGTTTAATTTTCTTGGATCTAACTGTTTATGATTATTCTTTATGATTACTCAATGCACAAACCAATTACTGATGAAACCAAGTTTAAAAGGTTGGATGAAGATCTTACAATTAAGAGGGAGAGACAGTTGCACAGGTCCTAAGGAAATTTTAAAAGGACGATAAAATTAGTAATAGTGCATATGTATGCATCTATCCAGTTGCTTCTAAACCAGCAAGGCTGTATGGTATGAAAATAGAGATTCCTCCCATTAGGCTCATAGTGTCTCTATTGTTTGCTTCGATTGCAAATCTGCCAGCTATTTAAGTGACATGTTAACCCTATTTAGGGTGGGGGTAAAATTACCTCCCCCCCCCAAAGTGAACTTTTTGTAATATCTCTGGTTGTACTTATCGTATGACGCTGAAATTTGGTGACTTTTACCATTATTTAGCGTGGAAAATTTCAGTGGAATAGCATTTCAGGGGATTGAGTTTTTTACCCTTCCGTTGACAGGGGTATCACTTTTTTACCTTCGGTCGTGCTGTGCACTTTGTTAAGTTTGTAGCCTTTCATTGTCAGTATAGATGGATGGAGCTATACTTGACAGTTATTTGAGGATCTAACATTCTCCAGAAACACCCACTTTTGACAAATAGTAAATATCTTCAGATTTTCCTAAACAATTGTGTGAAATAGTTTCCAAGTGCGCATAAATATTCTATTCGAGAAAGTGAAGAATTCAGTACCACACAGGTTTGGGTTTCCCCCTCACTAGCACCGCGCTAACCTGCGTATAGACCAATCCGATGGCAGACGAGTGACAAATGTAGTGTAAATCCATGCTTCAATGTGCACTAACGACTGATCTTCTTATGTGGTAGTGGGAATGTAGTGAGTTTTCATTGACAAATATGATCTAGAGGGTATGCTATAATGTCTAATGCCATTCCTTGTACATCGTTAACATTGTGTTATATATATATATATGATGAAACCTACGGTGCCATTTTTCCTCGAATGTGCACCAGCTTCAACTAAGCGTTGTACCCTATGTGTAGAATAAGCAATACACTTTTCTATTTCAGATACCATCTTAATTATCTTGATACAGTATCAACATTATGAAATGCAATTCAGCACTCAGCAGTGTTGTAAACGTAAACAAAGGGGTCTGTCAAATCACATAGTCGACTATAGTTATGCCGCAAAAAGAGGTAAAATGTAAATTAATTACTGAGTTCTTTTCGATTGTTTAACTAATCGTGATTACTAGATTTACATGGTACTTGTGATAATTCAAAATAACCAGCCAGTGGAGTTGGTTTGTTTTGATTGAAATTTTGTTTCACCTGAAATTCCTTAGATAGTGAGTATATTTTACGTGACTAGTCTCCGTAATTTCGAGGCATATAGCCTGTCTATTGTTTCCAGGAGGGGATACTCACGAAGTCCTGGTTAGCATTTAAAGCACCCACTTGTGCTACAAATTTCATTCCTCGACTCTATAAGTCAGAGATGTGACTCGCTTAACCAGACAACTCCGCTAGGAACATTGACCAGAGGAGGATTTGAACTCCGTACCTCTGGGTTGAAAACCGAAGATGCTACCACTTGGCCAATGCTCCATAAACTCCTTCACACAATTAGCGATGCATAATATATATAATTTTTAAATCAGTGCTGTGTCGCTTGTTTAAGGAAAAACAACAGCAACTTCAATATTTTGTTCCTACTGAATTTAAGTAGAAGCCTCTATGATAGTATACAAAACGTATCTTGCCTCACCCCATTCACGAGGAGGCATAGGCAAGTTACAAAGCCTAACTACATAAGTAAAATACTTGGATAACTCTTCATCATATTCGGACGTTGCATTCAAAGCTTTGCTATAAACATCTTTTTGAAGTACCAGAATCAACGTCGCTTGCTGACACTTCTTTACCACAGTTTGAGTAGCCTATACTCTGGTAGGTAGTATAGTTTGTCAGGCATGCCTGCCACTTGAGAATGTCTGGAAATTCTAATTCTGTCTGCATTCCATTCGCGTTTGAAAAAATATATTACCCAGGATGTGTAACTGCGTTTGTAGTGAGACCATAAATTTTCAATCCGTTGATTAGATGGAGATGACTCGTAATGATGAGCCTTATTATTGTTATGATAAACACACTGTATCGACACCATTATACCATTCTCCATACCGCAATTCGTTTGTAATAATATTGGACAGTATACTGTTTCAGCAACAGTACGTAGGAAAAAGCTATCCTGTATAATTGGATTATTGTTACTATGACATATTTTAAGCCAGATCACTCTTCTTGAAAAACCGTCTACACAACTACGAATGGAGAAGCCATAAGGCTTAAGTTTGTAATATCCATCAGTGTGCCATGATGCATTTGGTCCCAGAGAATAGTAATTGCGATGCTGCAATTTGCATGCCTTGTGAAGAGACGATTGCACAGTGTCAATATCTCTAAGCATTTTCATGACTCTACCTTGGGGGACGACAATACTGTAAGTAGTTCTAAGTTTCTACAACATGCTTTGGTATCCTCGAATAGCTGAGGGTCCTTGTATTTCCTACTCTATAATTTGCTGGATACCCAAGTCAGAAACATAGTTGCCCAATCTTTGCAAGACCGTATTGCTTTAACTGATGTTTCAGAGTTCGTAAACTCATTGAAATACCATGAAATTTATCCATAAACATAACAATCGATTCGTAACGTAACCCTTTGTTAAAATAATGGATTATAATTTTCTTCTCACTTTCACAAGCTGGAACAACAGACACTGATCTTCTTTGAGTGCCACATGCTGGATAGAATTTTCAGATTCAAAGAACTCTCCCCCACAACAATTACAGAACATTACTGAGATCTTCTTCCTTTCTTCCTTTCTATCCTTCTTTTTTTTTCAAATACTAATTAGCAAGCAAAAAAAGTCATGTGCTCATAGTTATTAAAGTTTCTAGATTTAAAAAAATATGTCCAGATCTGAAAATATATTTGTGGATTTGAAAAAAAATGCTGATCTGAAAATATATTTCGGGATTTCAAAAAAAAAAGTGCATATCTGAAAATATATTTCTGCATTGAAACTGAATTTATAAAATAAACATATTTGGACTTTAAAATAATTTTCTAGATTTTGAAAATATTTTCTGTTTGGATATATTTTTTTGGTTTTACATACTTTTCTGGATTGGCCCTTCTCGGCTTCCATACATTTCCAATCAAATCAATTTGTTCTGAATATAGACCGATTTCCTGATGAAAAACAGACTAGTTCTAGTCCATTCTGAATACTACATGCCATGATAAATTTACAATCTTGATTATCCCCACTTTAGGATTGTGTGTCAATGTGGTTGTTTTTGGATACATGTGATGACAATGTCATTTGTTGGAGTATGGTTTATGGAGGATTTAAGGAGTTTAATTTTTCATTCTGTCAAATTTGCATTTCTTACTCATTCGTAGACAGACAATTCCTCTTGTTCGCTTGTCATCTCTGGTGTTTCTTCCAGTTTTGGTTATCTATAATTTTAGCTAGGTTAATGACCAGCCAGAAAAGTGCCCTGATGGAAAAAATGGAAAATAAACAAATAGAAACACAAATGTGAATTGAGCTCTGGTTTTCATGAAAGAAGACTTAGCAAGGGGTATGGCATTTTGTTTTACCTTGTGTGTATCACGTTTGTTCACTTAGTCTTGTAAATGTGATTGTAGCAAAATTATGACTTTTATTTTATTCATGCTCTAGTCGTTTTGTAAGAACCTTTAACGAGGGGCTTTTTGCCTCATCCTTGTGTGGTGAATCTACTTTTAACCCCATCTGATAAGGTGAGGAGGTTAGGTGCCTTGGTGTTTAGGTGTGACAATGCTGATGTGGTCATGACGTGGTTCTAAGGAAGAAATCTATGATAATATTTGTGTGCCTTACAGCACATTTTGTATAGGGCCTAACCTCTACAATCCAAACAAACCTGTCATTTGGCACATCGAAACTATTGACTGTCAATGCCAACTATTTGTTTATTTAACATTTATAAGAAGTTTAGAGATTTCCTCAGATTTTACATTAACAACTAAATATTAGACATGCCAAAGTTTCAGACAAAAATCTTCCAAAATTTTAATATTTATTCTTTGGCACATAGTAACATGTTTATTTAACATTTAGCATGGAGTTTACAAAATTGGGGATTGTTCCCCTGAGGTTTCACAGGAACAACAAAAGGTTTTCGCATGCCATACCTTCAAATAAAAATGTTTCTAAAATTTTAATATTTGTTACAGATTGCGATCAAGACTGTGATATGATATATGATGACTATGTATATGATGAAAATGATTATATTTTTGTAGTATAATTACCAAAATGTTCATGCATCTACAGTTATGTTAATTATGCCACAAAATACTTCAAACATTCCTCCCTGACAACGAGAAGCATTATAACAAATCCTTTCCTGGCGTTTATTGATCCTCACTCTTCATGGTGCCTATGATTATTGGATAGCAAATGTAGTGATGTAAGATTTGCAGATTTGCATAGCATATATCTATTGCATCACATTGTATTTTAATTTAGTATTTTAGAACAAAAAACAAATGATAAACTAAAGTTGTGTGTTGGAACATATGGGTTATAAGAAGATACCTTTTGCATTGCTTATTGTGGCATGTGTTATAACTTTTGGTAAGGTTATCCTTAATTACAGTTAAATTACAGTAATTCTTTAACTTTCACCCATTTTAGTAGCAATGTGCGTTTTTTGGACTTAAATAGCTTATTATTGCTGATAGTGATGAGTTAGAACCAGAGCTTTATTGTGTTCAATTTAAGTTCAAAAGAGTTATAAAGTTATTATCATTTCAATCGTACAGTTATAAAATGAACTACTAAACGATATTATAGTAGCTTTTTCTTTACAAATTGAAATGAGAGTGTAACAGGTATAACTGAATACCAAATTACTTTCTCTTCTTTCTTTCCATGATAATTTGAGGGAGAAAGTAGCTGTTGAGTGATATCCTCCAAGTTACAAACCCCCTGCTTGTAAGCCACTGTTAAAGGCCTTTGAAATAATATAATTTCTGGGTATAATTATTACTGTCATATTTAGGGTCCATTTTTTGGTCGATATTTTATGCTCAGAGTGCTCCATTTGCTCTGAGTACTCTGCATTTTCCGTTTTTTGGTATTTTGAGAGTGTTGAGAGCAAGAAAAATTGATTCTGTTTGCTCTGTTCTTGGAGCAGAGCAAATAGAGCATTGAGAGTACTCAGAAGTTTTGCTATTTACCAATTACATTCAAAACCTTGTGAACATTTTTACGTTTTTTTGGTATTCAGAAGTGATGCTCTTTGCTTTCGTTTTTTTAAATAAATTATATACGCATGACAATATTGCATAATTATGCAAAACAAAACAACAGTTTTTGTATATTCTGGAACAGATTCTAGCAAGTACCTAGTTTGATGTGTTCCCCCCACAATTCTAGCATGTTTTCAACAAATGTCAACATTGCTCATAATTTATGCGATTATTATGCCATACTCTAAAAGTTGTACTTGTAAACTACATGTAAAAAAGACGGAGCATTGAGAGCACTCAGAGGAAGTTCTTCTCCGTTTTTTTTGGAAAAAATATTAGTCAGAGTACTCAGAGCAAATAGAGCATAAAATATCGATAAAAAAACGGACCCTTATTAGTTATATTTTCAGAATGTCATATACAAACGAACCAATGTATTAAGAAATATTCATTCCTGGCATTTGTGAACAATTACACATCATTTCTGTGGAAACAAATTGTGTTACATTACTGGGACACTGGTATGCCAAAATGAGCAATCAGTTCTGTATTTGTAATAATAAAATTATCTGTTTTAGTGTTTCCCCTTGATGTGGTCAGTCAGGTTGCAAATTGTACAGCAATTGGAGTGAAAGGAGGAAGTTATAAACTTTCATGGATTATCAGCAATTGCAGAACAGGAAATGTTGTAAAGATAGAAGTCTTTAACGGTTCTTCATTGATTGGTGAAGGCTTTACCGTGGCTTCTGTTGAGATTTATAAAGATTATAATAGGAGAGTAACAGAAAAAGATGTTGATAAAGGTTCAGAGAGGTTAATTAGCATAAACATTACAAATTTACATTATAGTGATAAAAGCACATATATGCTGAAAGTGTATTGTGATTGCAACACTACAAAATTGAATGGTAAGTACCAAACTGTAAAGAATAAAAAAATGACTGCTGCTTTTGTTGTGTCCTTATGTCACTTTTAATGCCATGCATCAATGCATTAAGGTATATTGACATTAACATTCATAATATTGCTACTTTTCCAACTGCGATCATATTTTCTTGTAAGTAGAAACATATTTGTACGTATTTAATTAAAGAGAGGACCACTGGTGTTACTGGGAAAGGCTTCTGTAAGGCTACCTATTATGTTGTTTATTCTCCTGATACTCAAATA
>JANTOQ010243809.1:3326-13524 GCA_027564595.1 Bythotiara depressa | reverse complement strand
ACATTAGAAAGACTGCGGTCAAAAAGTGTGAATAAAAGCATGCCAATCTGAAAGCTAACCCCCGGTGTACAAAAGCAATAAAAACGTTTTTCCAATATTCAAAAGAAATAAAATCTTTCAAAACGTCTTTTTACGCAAGAATTAGACTAGATTAATTATAAGCCAGCAGGAGAAGAGCCGGAATCAGATTTACGACAACATTTCTCCGCGTCCCAAACGGAAACGTTCCGCGTTTATATTAAAATATTTTTATATATATACTTGAAGAACGACGATTGTAGTCTGCGCATGAATAAGCACAAACAAATTTACAAAATAACAACATAAAGAACGTTTACAAGAATATTATAATATCATCCTACCGCATTATCAGGTGATGTACATACAATGGAGAAGAAGCAAATCTTGAAAATAAGAAAACAACTTTTGGACCTTAGCTCACTGCCTTTTAATTATAGTGCTTGGTTTTACATTGTGACAGGGGCGATGGGGACTCTGAGGTCATAGCCAGCTGTGTCGTGGAAAAAATAGAAGAAACATTACCATCCGCTGGGTAATGATGCTTACGTTGGATTTAAGAACCACGATGAGGTTGAGGTAGAATTTTCCTATAAAAGAACTTACGGGTTTTGCTATAAAAACCGTTATCTTATTTAAATCTTCTCGGAATACCAAGCATATTTTGTAGACAGTTCTATAATAGCATCTCGATCAGGACGCTCCGCATGTATTACAAACAACTTTCTCTTTAATCTTCCTTCCTTTCCCACTTTTTGATGGACTACAGCACGCATATAAATATTTTTCAACAAATCTCTCAAGTACCCATACCGTAACCTTCATCTTTTAAGCTGTAAATCGCGTATTTACATTCTTATATTTTGTATTTTCACATTAGATACAATATATATATTTTGGTCCCGTCATCAGAAACGCGTGTCTACCCGCACAAAAAGAGATAAATACTTTTTTTTATGGATACCTGTATGTATTTGTCCACTGTACGTATTTGTCAACTGTAAGTACATGAAAAAATACTTCCGTTTGGGTAAATATAGATTTGTGAGTTTGAATCGAGGCGTACGAGGCTTCTACCTCAGCAACAATCTAAAACAGCACAATTACCATAATAAACACTGCATACAACCCACTAGAAAATATGTAACACACTGTCGTTTTTTTGCGCAGGCACCTACAAATCAAACGCAAATTCTATTGAATATAATTTCACTGACAGGTGAGTTAAATAACAGTTAAATGCTTTGTTACTGAAACGGTAGCACGTCTTGTAGAGACGGTACCTTACCCGCGTCAATTTTACGCTCCAAGTAAGGATTACGACGTAAAAAAAAAGAAACCTTTCTCATAAAAACTTGTTGGAAATAACACATTTGAAGGCTGCATGTAGTATTATTCTCCTTATTGGACAGTTTTCGTAAAAAGATATAAACAAGTGCGTTTATATATCTGCGCAAAATATCAGTATAATTGTTAAACTTTTTTTTACCCGTTTTCTCCCCATTATTTCAGCGGTCCGCCTTGATTCAGAACTCTCTATATATGCAAATTTTGTTGGAATGGATCCCGAGACCAGTTTTCTTGGAACTTTCGTGTATTCTACAAAAAGCGAGAAAATTGATATTTACATGACACATCTGAGGATTTTACATGCGCTTATAAGAAGGTTCTATAAATAAATAAAACATCTTACGATTTTTTTAGGTCCACCCCTTCGTCGAATCATTTCTCCGTTAAGGGTTGTTCACACAAGAAAACGTGATTAGGTAAACTGGTGTGTCCAATTCTTTTTATCCACGCATCTGCAGTTCGCCTATCTCGGGGTAAACAGAACAGTATTAGAGAACAATTATTTGCGTGGTTATTGCAACCGACAGAAGCGCACCAAGCAACCATTTTTTTCACTTATTCCGTCTTTACTCCACACACTTAAAAACTTGATATCAACAAGAAATGATACGCTGGAGAAGAACGTTTTGAAAGATACACGCTGTTTGTAAAATCCAGCAGTTACTTATTTGATAATAATTATATATTCCAATTACAAATTACAGTCTAATAAATTAAAAGGAAATTCCGGTCCTCTTATTGTTACGATTACGTAGCGAAGTTTTGAGACATGTCTATTTAGTTTTTCTACATTCTTGCCACGAAGCTTCAAGTGAGCAGTCATAACTGCAATAAACAGAAAAATAAAGAATCTGCTTTAAGAGAGCTTTTAAATGTAGATGGAAGTAAGTACCAACAATTCTTATCTTACTCTATGCAACTGACATTTAGAACTTGACTTGATTTTGATTAGTACAATCCCTTTAATGGAGCATACGAAAGGAGAGAATGTGAAAAGAAACGTTACTGTAACAATCCCATATTACAACGTGACAATGGATCATTTTCGCGTCTTATGTTCTCAACTTTATGAGGGATGGGGAGGAGAAGTACACAAAACCTAGCGATTTAATTGCCGAAAAGCGAAACATCATGAAAAGTGAAGCTACCTCATGGATCAGACTTTAATTAAATTTATCCCTCGTAGGGCAACAAAAGCTCTGTATTCGAGGATCAAGAAGTATTCGAAACGCAAAAATAGCTACTGACGAGGACATTAATATCAGTCTTGCAAAACCGAGGCTAAAGCTGCGTCATAAAGATGGAAAAATCCAAACATTTTTACATATCAACAGTACTTTTAAATAATGCATCTTTATGTTAATGTTTTTATATGATTATATTTTATTGTTCGTTAGAGTTTTTATCGAACTCCATCCGCGTATCAATTTTCTAGCCACACCTGTTCCCACGCCGATTTGCTATATGCACAATTTATGTTTTCGTGCAAATTTGAGATCAATCCGGAAGAGTTGTATATGATTGAAGGGTACACCATACCCTTTTTATATGTCAGTAATATTTCAGCAGTTTTCGCTTATAATACGCAGAGTTCAAAGTCCAGTTTGTCTCCTCAACCTGAAATTTTCAAGATGGCACTTTTACTTGCGAAAGGTTTATGGACCTTCAATCGTTAACATAATATACTGACACTAGGCTACAAAATGATCAAAATGAGTTCCACAACTAATGAATTAATGAATTAATTAACAACAAATTAATCAATTCAATAGCAAAGGTTAGAAGAGATATTGAACGGAGTAAAATACAAAGAACTGTTGCAAATGAGCCAGATGAAACCAAAGGCTACGACAATCTTCCATATATAAAAGGAACCAACGAAATGCTTCGACGTATTCTACGTAAACATTACATTTTATTCAAAAGACACTTTATTGAATATACAGTCTCACCCTAAGGATCTGATTGAAAAACAGAAGCAGAACAACGTGGTCTATAAAATTCCCCATGGTGACTGTAACGTCTATTTCGGTGAATCAAAAAGAACTCTCGCCCGATCGCCACCGTTACCGTAAAACTGCATTTTAAATATCCTTGCTGATAATAAATGAATGATTGATAAAGACCATTTGCTGTATGAAGAATATTTAATTTTGAACGATGAATACGTTCTGAACTGATCAAAACTTTTAAAATTAAATAATTAATTATTTCCATAATTTGTCGAACAAATGTTTTTTTAACTAGTTTCTGTTCCATCAATTAACGATCGAGAGCAAGACGTTTTCAAGAAAAATGAAGTTACTTAAAAACGCATAAAGGTAAGAACGTGTTCGTTTTATCCAAGAAAATAAGTAAATGGAGTTAAAACCATACAAACAATAGTCATCAAACATGTGAGGTAGTGATACCTGTAATGTGCGAAAGGTAATATTGCCAGTAACAACAGCCTTAACAAATAATTGACGAAATTTATATTCATTGTAATTTTGATATCAGCTTTAGACCACATGGGTAGTGTATATTCTAGATAGGTGCAGGGACCGCCTTTGTAAAATTTAGAAGATATAATTTAACTCTTTGGCTACGTATGTGATCCTTAAGGACCATATGAAATAAATAAACAAGTAAGCGTTCTGTAAAATACTATACTTACTTATTCTTAAGTTATATAGAGAAATGCGTAACATTTTACTGTTCAGTAACTATGGGGTTTGGATATAGTTCTTGGCAGGTACATTGGGATATAAAACAAGGTATCATACTTTTTTTTAAATGTCAAAATTTAATTTAGTAACCAAAGAATTAAATACAGTTAGTAAAGGAAGGCTTCGTATATCCGGGACAATTTCGCTCCACGTTTTTGAGAAACTTGCCTGAAATCTCCTGGTTCGTGTGTTAAAATTCACTTAGGTATAAAGTGGTGTGTGCATTTTGTTATTTTGTAAAATCAGGAGTAGTACCTAGTATTGCTCAGGTAATGTCTAAACTATTCACAGATTCAATAATTCCGAAAAAGAAATCATTCGAAAGGTTGTCGTATATAATGTCACCGTAGTCTAATTTGGGTCTTTTGTTGGAAATTGATATCAAGGTGTCTTTTGTCACCGTAGTCTAATTCGGACGTTATGGAACTTGATATAAGGTGTCTTTTGTATACGAGAAACTCTTGGTAATTAATTTATGTTAGGAAATCAATTTTAATGGGGGATTTCTTTGTTGCTATAATTTATACATAAATCTTTACTATTTCAGTTATTGACACGAGTCTTCATGGATTTTATTTATTTGGTATTCCTCACATTCAATTATGATTTATTTAATCCTTTTAGTTTTACGATTCCACAAAAACTTACATTTTACTTATTCATAAAAGCTTATTTAAACGATGATTAAACTGATGTAAGTAATTTTATTATATTTTGGTTAATGCTGTGACGTTAATTCGAAGAAAGTTTATCAGCTGAAATTAGTTCAAATATACCAATTTAATTTTCTACCAATGGTTTGACCAACTCAATATATCGTGAAATAAGAGCAAACTATATAAAACAGTTTTAAGGCCAAATTAATTTATTTATTCAAAATTTGATTTTTGCACAATTAAAGTGTTTAAAGTTACTGGTATTTAGTTAATTGTTACAGATGTTGTAATATTTTTTAAACTTGAAACATTTGGCTAATCAAATGTTGCAAAATTCAAGAAGGCCGAAAATTCATATTATAGACACGCATTTTTAGCATGTACAAGTGTCTTTCATTCCATTCAAATGGTTCTAAAATCAAGCCTTCCATTCTTAAACAACATATTCATATCCAACACTATTTCATATTCACGGGGTAGTTATTAATATTTAACAATTGGACATTCATATTGCATTTCTGGATATTCCTATTCAACATTAGGCCATCATATATCTGGATATTCTTAGTCACGACTGACCACCTATTCCCTAGTGTTTTTTCCATATTGGATATGGAATGTTGGAAATCAGCCACATCAAACATTGAAAAAAGACTCGATACGAGGTTAGGAATTATTCAACTCTCTTCTCATGGTCTGATTTAATTTTGAGTTTAAAACAGATTTTTAATGCGATATCTATGTCAAAAGCGTATTCAAATTTTATTGTTTTTACCACAATCAGATTTCACAACATGCGATGTTACTCCAGTAGGCTCATTTCATTACAAAACCAACCTCTTCCCAAGGCCTTTCTTTCTTCTTTTTTTTTCATCCCCCGGTGGGATATCAGAAAGGGAAAATAGATGTGCATTCGATTCGATAGAAAATGTTATTTCTTCAAATAAATGTAAAATATTGTCTTGACATATATATATATATATATATAAAATCCTTGAGATAGCGGTGCCATGTATATAATCAAGTCCTATTCCCTACTACATATAGTGTTTCTGAAATATGTTCCTAATGTCAGTGAAAGACTCGGTCCGTCTGATCTTAATGGGAAAAAAATTGAAAATTCTTACAGCCATGAAGAAGAATTCAGACTTGGCGAGCGTGAGTTTGACCTTAGGAACAGAAAGTATTGTAGCGTTATTTCTAGTATTTCTTCCATGATCTTTTAATTCGAAATAGTCTCGTAAATTATCACAGGTTTTGCCATCAAGACAATTTTTCACTAAAAAAAAGGCGTGTTTATGTATTTCGTTAAGCAAACTTGCTTGTTTTTGACCGAAATCGCTTCAATTCTTCCATCGATTGATATCAACATTTTCAGTTGCGTTCTCGAATAATTCAGATCTACTACACAGTTATACAGTAACACCGGAAGGATCATTCCGTTGTATATTTTCTTCATACTTTTCTTAGTTAAAGCAGGTTTCAATGTTGCTAGTAAACGTAACTTTGATGACGTTTTCTTCTACAGTGATCGAAAATCTTCTCCGAATTCAATGTTTGGTCAACTGTGCTGCCAAGCTATTTGCATGTTGTTGTAGAGATTATGTTAATCCCTTTATATAACAGATGTAAATCATCGGGGAAGCCATTTAGTTGCTTTGCTGTACCAAACACCATTGATTCTGTCGTGTTCTTTTTTGAAGTTTATAACAAGTTCATTTTATCTGTGATGTTGCGACGGGGATTGTAAATCAGCATTTAACTTGCTTTCAATTATTTTGAAACATTTGTTTGACATGTAAAGTACAGTTCATCAGCAAACTTAATGACAGTCGAATGATTAAGGTGGTCTTCAAGATCATTGAAGTAAAAAAGGAATACTATTGGCCCCGATATGGATCATTGTGGTACGCCACAAGTAACAGGGTATTCGTATGATGGATGTTACATCTTCACATCTACATATTTGTTTGCGCTGAAACAAATAATCTGAAAACTATTGGTGTTTGATTTCATCAATACGTTTACCGCGGTCTACTTCTTTACGAATATTGTCTGTAAATAATGTAGTCGCTAATTCTTTTTATCGCTTTCTTCGGTACCCAAACTGGTTTGCCGACAGTAGTTTGTTATCCTGTAGATAATATACCAATTGCTTGTGGGAAGCTCTTTCTAAGATCTTAGATAATACAGGTAGAATAGATATAGGTCGATAGCTATCAAGTGTCGATATTGAACTACCTTTATGAATGGGTGTCACCTTCGCAATTTTCCATTCTAAGGGTACTATACCAGTTTCTAACGAAAACTTAATATGGTAGCATAATGGTTTGGCTATAACACTTGCACTGTCTTTTAACATTCCTGGTGGAATATCGTCTACTCCAGCAGCTTTTCATCGCTTAAGTTTTTTTAGCTCTTTCTCAATATATATCTTACTAACATAAGTAAACTTAAACTGCTTATCAGTTTTCGGCTTAAGTAGTGTCGGCTTTCTCCATATAATGTTTCTTAATGGTATGGATTTCTGTTTTAATGTCAATGCTACTGTGGAAAAAAATAGGAAAAATCTGTCGGGAACTGTTGTCTTATCATCCGTATTTTATAGAGTAATTGGATTTGACTTTTTGGTGTTTTCCCTGGAAATATGTCTTTTATTATTTTCCAAAACTTTTTCGGATTATTGTAGTTTTCATTTTGGAGTTTGTGATGGTATTGGTATTTTGCTCGTTTTATTGCATTGTTACAACGATTTTATAGTTGCTTGTAAGACTCCCAAACAACATCTTTGTTGGTTTTGCGAGCTTTACATAGTAATTTATCACGTTCATTCATTTGACGTTTTACATCGGGTGAGAGTCGTGGACAAAATCTTCCCTTGATGCGCTTTTGATGAATGGGGCGTGTTTAGTAATAACGTTTACACGAGTCTCCTTCATGTATTCCCAAGCATCGTTTACGTTTTTTATATGGTACAAAGTCTCCCACGTTTGTGAATTGAGGTCGTTACAGAATGCATTCGCTTTATATTTTAAATAGTTACGGATGTCGATGGTCTTCGCTTCGTACTTTACATGATTGAATTTTCGTACGCATCCAATACAATCGTGGTCACTCAACGATAGCGTTATTACGTCACATTTCGCAATTGTTGCTTGTTTATTAGTTAGTATTAATGTCAATAAGCGTGCTTGTTTGTGACTTTACAGTCGTCGGATTATCAATAAGCTGTTTAAAAATGGCAATGTTAATTACTGTTAGCTCTTGGTGATAATTTCTTTTCAGATAGTTCATATTCATGTCTCCTAAGATGATCGTTTCTTTAGACAATTCATTAACCATACCGAACATCGTATCTAAAACTTTATTAAAGTTTTTAAAAGTATAACGTGATGTGTCCGGGGGTCGATAAATACAACAAATAAGAAAACTCTTGGCTTTAAACGGACACATTTCTAAGCATATACACTCGATATATTCTGGTTCAAGATCAGTTCGTCTTTTCCGTTTAAGTCTGTCAGATAAATATACTGCCACGCCTCCACCATGTCCTTTTGTCCTGTTTCTTTTAATGAATTGGTACCCCGGAATTTGATGTAGGTCATCATTATCTTGTTCGCTTTCATTAACTATATGAGTCTCTGACAAAGTAAAAATATAGATTTTCTTGCCAATTTTCAAACACGGCCGATATATTCCAAACAAGCAAGCTCCCTAGAGTTAAGTCTTCGGTAATCAGCAAAGGTTTATACGTTTGTCCTTCCTCCCCCTACTTAAGTAAATAATATATTACTATTTTACAAGCAAGCGAGGCAGACCCCTCCCCCCTCACTTCAGTTCAAAAGTACCAAAAATTATTAAGTCAATCTGAAAAAGTAAACTGAAAAAGTTTACATAACAGCTTCTTTATATACATACACGCTGTTTCATTAGTTGTGGAACTCAATTTAACTATTTTGGCGCCTAGTCTCATTATATTATGTAAACGCTTGTAGCCTCGATTGCTCTTTCAATGGAAAAATAAAAATACTATAAAAACATGCAATAAAAATGACAGGAGAAAATTTATTAACACCAATCTTTATATCTGCCACAAAACACTTGGAATACCTCAAATAAAGAATGCTATAAAATTATAGTAGGCGTTGTAAACACACTATTAACACTATTTAGTCTGGTGGGTTATTTTTTCCCGCAGGAATTTTGATTTTGTATAACCTTTTTCTGCAAAATGAAAAAATAAATTGATAGCCTATGTAAGAAATGCTGAAAGGTTCGTATTTCCGTTAGATCAAAAAGAGTTATAAGAAAAATATCAAGCACCGATCTAAGGTACAAAAAGCTCAGGTTGAATAGGGTTAATGTCACATATATTTTGGTATATATATATATCTTAACTTGTATGGAATTAAGCTTTGGAAATTTTTACTACACTCACTATCGGCTATTGTCTTGACAATTAGGTCAAAGTATTTTACCCATGTCGTCATAACAGGTGCTACTGACGTCAGAAATTTACATGGATTTTTTCGGTGTTTCTACAGTTAGTGCATTGATTTTCCTTTTAAAAGGAAATGTTTCCTAAAAAATAAATCATCTATGCTACAAACATAAGTATATGTGTTATAATCAGTCCCTCCATTGTTAAAAACACAAAATAAATCCTTAGGGAGAATTTGGATTTTGATCATATTTTTAGCAAAAATGCTTGTGAAGACATTACTCCCTGACAGGTAGAATTTTGGTTAAATGGTTTAAATGAGGTACCATTTGAGTGGAGATAAACATACGTTTCTTTTTTATTTGTGTGTCTTTGTATATGTAGTTCGTGTCGTTTCGTGCTAGAATAAGTACTTTGACGTCCATTTTAAATTTTATATCAGAGAAGATATAGATATTCCTAGTAACAATGCTCTCTCCAAGCATAACATTCCTAGTGATATTGAAGTAATTTTTATTCACGTCATTACGCATGACTCTAAAACGTAAATAAACAAATCGAAAAGAAAACTATATTTGAATTGCCAGATTATATAAATTTTAAACTACCAGGTTTAATAAACTCACATCTAAAGAAACTGCATTGCAACTGACAGTTAGAATTTTAACGTGAGTCATTCACAAGTATATTTACTGAGACAATTTCTAGAAAGGTTGCCGACCAAAACTAAAAAGGCCTCCTTTCCCATAAGACAGACTATCCCTGATGATATAGTATCATATGATTGAACATATATTATTGTTATGCGCTCACATGTCGCTGCCTGTCGGTTGTATAAAATATAATTATTATCACCATACTCCTGGATATAAATATATAAATTAAAGAACAATCTTTATATAAAATAGTCACCGCTTCTATCTTAAACTGAAAATAATTAAAATTTCAGCATGTAATAAATTTAAGGATTTTGACAAATGTTGGTAAATAAATTTAGCGATTAGTGTACTTGGGACGACATAAGG
>JANTOQ010243698.1:0-13525 GCA_027564595.1 Bythotiara depressa | reverse complement strand
TCGCTTTAAAAGTATGTCTCGATTAATCCATTTCATCTAACTACCCAGGGTTCTTATCATTTCAGCCTACCGCGCACGTAACGTAATTTAGATGCGTGAAACACCGCGCATCAGGCTAAAATCTTATGACCAGGACTGTTATAGTCAATTTCCCTCCTTTATAAAATGAAATTTTATTAAAATTCATGTTTGGGATTCACAACAAAACAAAAATCAAAATGGAGTGAACTCAAACAATTATACTTTATATACTATACTGTACTATATATACTATACTACACTATACTATACTTTATACATTAAACTTTATACACAACATCTCCTCATTTTAACATCATATTATGATAAAACCAATAACAAAAACAATTTGAAAGCCAAAATGTGTAATAGTAGGTTGTGATTGAGATCAGCCAAACACTATAGGAAGTATATATGTATACCTGGAGTACAAGTCGATGGAAAAACATTTCTACTTATATATTTTTTACAATATTCCTTTTGTTATTTCGAATTTAAATTTTTATAGGATAAAAGATTTTATGTCCAAAAAAGGAAAGATGCACAACCCACAGCAGTCACATGTGACATATCAGGCTTAGAACGTTATGCCGATGGAGAGTATGTGAAAAAACATGAACATTTATTTTTTTGTATTCGTGAAGATCATAATACACCAGATGGGGTTGAACCAGAAAATTCACTTATTAGTGTTAGTACGACGACTGGCGAAGAAACAAAACTTGTAAGTATGAACATCATGTTTTAATATTCAGTATACTTTTATGTAGAACTAAATCCACTAAGCCGGATTTTCTGAACAAAGCAGATTTTTTTTGCTTTTTTTGTTTGTATCCAGTTGAAAAGTTGAGTTGACTTCTATACTTTTGTAGAGTGCTATTTTTTCAGCAGCCAATCAAATATTAACCCTTTGATGAATAAGCCTACCTCCTTGTTATATTAAACTTTCCATTGAAAATTTTTATGAGGAACCAGGGGGTCTATCAGCTGTTACCAAATTTATTTTACATTATATTTCCAATAATTAACCCCCTGGAAAAAGTAAATTAGCAAAGAATGACCAATGATTGGATTCCTTTCTGGAGACACTATGCATTATAAGGTTAAAATACCATTCATGCAAAAAGTTCTGTTTAGTAGAAATATAGCTTTTTAATGGTGGTAGAAGAACTAACCAACTATAGTTGAATCTATGTATAAACAATCCTTCATAATGAGCATTCCGTAGATAATCAAGGTAACACCAGGTGGGCGTAAAGGGGCATTCTCTATATACTTCAAAATTAAACAAAGTCAAATTAATATAATTGGAATTATGTCAATAATAAGAAAATAAATCAAGGAAGTGCATTACAAAGTTTTCAGATTCATATGGATATTTTATTGCAGTATGGATTGTGTATATATTTTTTGAAATGTTTTTCTGTTTGTAAAAGATATTTGTTTGGCAAACTTGACTTTGTTATATTAAAAAGATATTTGTTTGGTAAATTGACTTTATTATATTATTCTCTACTAGGCCTATGGGTATAATTTTTACAGTAACCCAAGAGTCTCACCAGATGGCACAAAGATTACGTGGATGCAGTGGAAACATCCTAACATGGTATATTTTTTCATGTTTCTGAACTATACATCTATTGTCACATTCTTTATTGCGTTAATATACCAAATGCACATGACAGGTAATACAGTTTAACATAAAGAATAGAGGTCATAAAAAGAGACATTATACTATGTCATGCGATAATTAGCAGAAATTCGTCAAGCAATGAAATGTTTCGGTTCTCTGTTATAGTAAAAAACAATAAAGAGTTTATAGATAAAAATTCATTTATTGTTTTCCATTCAATAAATTAAGTGATTTAGTTTTTATTTAATAATAAACATATTATATTAGTTCCAGGACTAATAGGTAGTACTGCTGAAAACTTATTCCCATTTGGCAGAGTGTTTATTGTAATTACGTTCTGATATATAAAGCCAAATTTCTACTCAATGATTTTATAGAAAATATTCTGCACCAAATGGATCTTGTCCAATCGGAAGTGTTGAAAAATATTTCTCATATGTATATTCAGATTTTCAGAAAGTTGAATAGATTTCAACTTTAGAATTTTCTTCTGCGTGGAACTTCTTTAGATGGAAATTCAGCTTAAATCTCCCATTTGTGTTATATACTAACCTGACATTTGTGTTATATACTAACCTGACAACTCCAAAATGAAATTCTTGATAAGCTTCTTTCAATATTCTTTTCTTAGGAATAAAATCCTATTCTTTACTGAAATCATTATATTTTTATGGAACATACACATATTAATTATTTCATCTGGTGAAATTGAGACCCACCAAGTGCCCAATGATGATACCAATGAAGAGCTTTCAAGATTCAACCAAGAGTAATAACATTATTTTCTCTTAATGTTTATTGGCTATATATCATTTACTCAAAAGGTTTTAATTATTAGCCTAGTCATTTTACATAAAAGCAATCATTTGCTTGACCTACTGTATGTACGTGTTACCTGTACTTCCTATTTAGTGTATTAAGAAATATCACCTGGAGATATCACTTTGGTGTCTTTTGTCCGGTTTCTTACTCGTTCATGTTATAACAACTGATATTTAGAATTTCCTTTTCTGAAAGTTTGTTAATATGTAAGTTTGTGTTACATTGAATAATAAAAGATTGATGTTCTTCTTCTGTATAGGTTGCTTTTAACCTGCAATTTTAATTCCAAATATCCAAACAATGAGTTCAGAAGTGTACCTTATTTCCCCATGTATACATGTCTCGTTACCCCATGTACATGTACATATGCCTATAACTGGATTTTTAATGTTTTCAGATTTTTGTTTTTGGAAAAGTGGGCTGGATATAAGCGCATGTGTCTATTTTTTTTCTTCTTCATTTGATATCAATTTAGAATTCTCAAAGTATGAATGTGATGATGAGTTTTAATTCTATTTAGATGTATGTAACATAACCAGTTATAATAAAAAGCAAAAAAATTACCTGAAAAGATGGAAATTAACAAATCGATAGCATATCATTAAAATACAGCCTTATGGATCATACACATGCTTTTTTCACAATCCTGAAAATAAGGCCACATTTTTGTTGCATGTGCTTATATCTGGATACAAGCACATGTATCTTTCTCTGGGGTGCACCAATAAATGGGCTACTGGGGTAATTTATAAGCAGGTTTTTGTAAAGTAAGATAATTCTTGTTATTTACTTGGATCTCCTGTTAATGTTTTTGTTGGAAATTATTGAATGCTTCAAGGTTTATTAAGCTTCTGATTGTAGAAAAGGGAGATTCTGATGTTAACAAACAAACGAAATGTTTTATTGTAATATTGTTTGTATTTATTTATTCACTTATTTCTTTAATTATCTTATTATTTCTGGTTTTTATTTTAGTAACTATTATTTCTCGTAAGGTCCATTCATACTTTAACTTCAGTGACTCCAGATATCTTTCCTTGTGGAAAATTTTCATGTGATATACTGGACCTATGTATTCTAGGTCAAAAGAGAGTCCAATTTTCGTATGCTGCCCTTGTGAAATTCCTTGAAAAAGTGCCTTTTTTTCTTAACATTTTACATGATTAAAAAAAAATTGACCATTAACTGCCCTTTTTCACTACTACCAGACTCTGCCGTAAAGTTTTAGAATATCCCCTGCTGTATATGACCAGGAAAACAGACCTGCAAGTTACAAAACAACAACAATGTAATTGAAAGCAGCAGCGAAAAAAGCGGCTACAGGTAAAATGAGAAATAATATTTCTGTAGTGATTAATTTTTTGAAATTCTCCTTTTTTTTTCAGCCCTGGGATGATACAGAAATCTGGGTTGCTGACATTTATCACCATGCACACACAACCTCATTTAAGAACGAAAAAAAGGTAAAGCTAAGCAGAGCTCTGTTCATACTTTAAAAGATTATGCAGTTGCCTAGAAACAGAATGTAGTCCTCCTATAAGCTTATGAGAGCATTGTCTTTCATCATATATATGACGATTTAAAAGGTTTAACTGTCTCTGTTTGTTATGCTTGTAACATTTATGTGACAATTATTAGGTTACATGATATTGTTGTTATGGCATCCCTGGAACGTATTCAAATCTGTATTCATATCTTTGCTATTTTGCTTTTTCTAGGGGTGTTACTAATTAGAAGTAAAAGGAAATATAAAATTGATAAGACCCCCTGATCTTTCATAAAGGTATAAGGTTTTGTGGTCTTGGAACATCTTTTTGGTCTTGGAACATTGTTTGTAGTATTGGAACATCTTTGTGGTATTGGAACATCTCTGTCTTGGATCATTTGATATCACTCTCTATTCATTCAAAGACATAACAGTTATTGTATGCTTCTTCTTTAATGCGTAAGCATACCTCCTAGTTATATTAAACTCCCTGTCAGAAATCTTTATAATTTTATGATGAACCAGGGGTTTCATGAACTTTTACCAAATGTGTTTTACATTATATTCCCAATATTTAACCCCCTGGAAAATGCAAAAGAGCACAAAAATGACCAGTGATTGAATTCTTTTCTGGAGACACTGTGCATTAAAGCTTCTGTTCTATGTTAGGTTGCTGGGGAAAGTGGAGTTAACTTCATGGAACCTCAATGGAACTGTGAAGGTAAATTGATGTATATTTCAGACAAAACTGGTTGGTGGAACCTCTACATCGTTGAGGACCTGGAGTCTTTTCAGTCCAAGAATGTCTATCAACTGAATGAGGAAATAGGAGAACCATGTTGGGAATTGGGTCATTGTAGTTACTCACCACACCCAACAAATAAAGATGTAGTGGCTGTACTATATTCTCATGTAAGTTGCACTATTAGGCCCCTGCCATTTTGTTACTTGTCAATTATTTCTATAGAAACTCTGCTGTTTTCTTTTTGGAAATGACTTTTTCTGCAGATATCACATGACTTATGATACAATGTAATTTAAACACAAGAAACGTTTACTGCTGATTTTATCTGCTGAAGTTTAGTACTGTATATTTCAATTGACAAGTTCTGTGACAAATCTATTTTGTTGATGACATTTTGAGTGTTTAAACACCCAATATCAATTCAAAATTTACAGATTATGAAACATATGTCTATTTATAAATATAACAAAAATGAGTAATCAGAGAGATTGATTGAACATAATAGAGTTAGCTATAGTGATTTTAGTATTTTCACCTATGCTAACAATTCTTTCTCCTTGAGCTTTAAAGAGTATTTTTATAATAAGAGACAACCCAGTGCTTAATAAGAGTCTTTTTATATTAAGAGACAACCCAGTGCTTAATAAGAGTCTTTTTATATTAAGAGACAACCCAGTGCTTAATAAGAGTCTTTTTATATTAAGAGACAACCCAGTGCTTAATAAGAGTCTTTTTATATTAAGAGACAACCCAGTGCTTAATAAGAGTCTTTTTATATTAAGAGACAACCCAGTGCTTAATAAGAGTCTTTTTATATTAAGAGACAATCCAGTGCTTAATAAAGCCATATGTTCCACTCCATTTTTTTTATATCTAATTATTCACACTCACTGCCCTATAATTGTTCCTTATACGGTAATTAGTGTGTTAATATTATGTATGCTAAATCTCTCTGATTACTCGTTTTTGTTTATATAAACATGTTTAATTTGCATATTTTGACTTGATAATGGGTGTTTGAATACTTGAAACGCCATCAACAAAATAGATTTGTTGCTGAAGTTGTCGTTTTATTTTCATTAAAACATTTCAATTAATTCTTACTTTTTATAGGTTTTTAAAAAAAGGATAATTAGTTACAGATAAATGTCAGATATTTTATGTGATTACCAAATCTAAATTTATTTCTTCATAAGATTCTTGTTTTATATAATAAAATCACTGAGGAATATATCAACATCATAAAATAGCAATTGTTTCATGCCTCAATGTTTCTATAATATAGACAAATTTTGGAAATGTAGTTATGATATTCTTATTATCACATATATATTTTTAATCTAGACACCATCAATCCTTCATATTTCTACTGGAGATAGAGAGGAAATAAAATTAGGCACTTTGAGTGAATACACAGTATCGAGCTGCTTGTTTGAACCAAGTGAAGGTAAACACCTCTACATGAACTCTATCAGCCCAATCCGACCACCATGTATACTTAAGTATAATCTTGCAACGAAGCAACTTGAAAATCTCCACCAACCATCTAAGGTTGTTACTGACATAGGCTACCTATCGAAGCCAGAACCAGTTACTTACTTTGTAGATGAAGCAAAAACAATCATTTCTCATGGATACTACTATGCACCACAGGTACTGTACATTAAACTGTTTGGACTAAAGCACTTTATCTATACCTATATGTTTGGCTTTTGCTGAGAGTTAAACTGTCATAGGTAACCTCAAATTTGAATTGATTCAAGGGAATATTTCATGGACTACATCTCTACCAAATTTGAGCATGTTTTAACAATTTCTTGGGTTTTACAAGCAATGTTTTTTCACCCAGTAATGTACCAAAATATTCTAAATATGCTAAAAATCATGAGATATTTACCAAATGTATAATTCAGACACCTGGCAGCAATATGGGTGCACTTGTTGTTTTTATTATTTATTGTAGCACATTGAGATAATCAATTTTTGTCATTTTTGAAATGTATCATGTAATTTATATTTCATCTCAACAGGTAGAGTTTGCTAAATTACGTGCGCTATGTGATATACGTGCCATCATGCTTATGTGCAATGACTATCAACTTGCAAAAGTTCTCCAAAAGTACTAATATACTAACCCAGTCGGCACACCGACCTTGTTTCAATGTTGATTCAATGTCACAGACTGACGTCAGTTTGACGTCGGCAGTTGGTTGAAAGTAATATTTTTGAGGACATTGGGTTTTACGAAGTTGTGCGACGTCTGTATTTTCGACGTTATATCAATGTTGTAACAATGTTGGTTCAATGTTGAATTGACGTTGGATGTCGAAATTCTCGACGACGTTTCAATGTTGGATTTATGTCGACTATTGCAATTCGTGAAGTCTTTGATTAGGCATTTCAGGCCATTTTAAAATATTGATAATAGTTTCTTGCAATAGATCATTTGCAACAGCATAGAAAAACCGTTTTAAACAGGGGTCAACCATCTCTTGAATACAACCCATTGGACAGAATGGAATGGACAATTATGTGAATAGAAATTGGACAGTAATTAGACACAAATTTTGGGTAAATGTGAGAAAAATTACCAGATTTTTCCCCGAAATGAATGTTTTCTTTGCACTAAAAATAAGTTTAACATACTTCTATATACAGTATGCTACAGAATTATAAAGTGACAGTATTTATAGCTATAAAAAATATGTTATCAAATTTATCATCATGTCATGTGAAATAGTATTTTGCAGAATGGTCTAATACTAATTCTTACATTATATCAGAGTTCTTTAAATATGGAATAAGAACTTATGTACATAGCAGATATCAGGCGAGACTACAACATCACTTCATTTGTCATGTGACTCATATTTTGCAGAGCAGCAAATAATTATGCAGAATCACCTTCCTTAAAGTAGCATATATACCTTGTCTAAGTTATTAAAACTTAATATAATATTTATAACAGACAACACATCAATACAAAATTAATTTGTTACTGAAGCAGAACAAAAATGTGATTTTGCGGAACAACCTTAAATCATAAAATATACATTATCAATGCCATTCAAACTTACTACATATATCATATACAAATAACATGAAAAATTAATTTGTAACTTGATATACATCATGATATATTCACATTTTGTATTTTGCAGAACAACAAATAATTTCACAAAACAGCCTAAAATTAGCATTTATTCCATAATGAAGTTTCTTAAACTTTACAACACATGTAACAAGTATTACACAATGTAAAAAATTGATGTATATTTAGCATGTTATGTAAACTTAATTTATCATTCAACAAGTCACACGACTCCTGTATTCTTCAGAACAATGCATCAATCTACAAAATAGCCTAAAATCAGCATTTATATCATAGCAAAGTTCTAATAAATATCTTCCTATTGATCATATACTGTTGTTATGTAAAACATTATTTATACTGTAAGACGACGCATGTTTCTTGTAAACCAAATAATATTTTGCAACACAACAACAAAAAAACACAACAAAAAAACAATTATGGTATTTAAAAGTCCTTTCATTACTAATATCACAAACATTGTATTACGAAGGTTACAGATTAATTTGATGGATAGAAGATGTGTATATTCAAGAAAGAGTGTAGTATTATTAGTATTAGTATTGTGAAAAGTTCTTGGGAAATATTTAATATCTTCTACTCCTCTCCCAACAATGTTTCTAAAAATAAACATCAACACGATAAAAACATTACAGTGAAATAATTATACGCACCTATATAAATAAACAAAGATTAATTTATATCAGCTTCACTTAATTTATTTTCAATTCCAGCTTTCCTGTCATATTGGTTTAAGTGTAGTAATACAAATGTCAATATCCAAGATACGAACGCATATTATAGAGATATCTATGGCATTTTCCTTTTACACCAAAGAAACCATTACCACCATTGTGACAACACTGGCATCATTTCCACAAACTAAAAAATTATAAGATATTTATACTTGTAGTGCATTTATTATAATGAAATGAGAATGATAAATACTTTAAACTTGTATGAAAATCATCTAAACAATATAAAATAATTATAAATATAAAAACTGTAGAATATTTAGATTATTAAATTATATGTCCTTTTTCAAAATCTATGAAATTCCAAATAGTATCAGGTTCATCATTATATATTATTTTTAATGTAGATTGCATTGCCTTGGCATTAATTTTATCAATAAATTTTAAAATCGCTAACATACACTACTTCATTTGTCATATCTAAATTCTAGTGATAGGAAAGGGTAAATAAAATTCATTGAGTCATTTTTGCAAATAAGTTTTTGCAATTTTGAACCTGAATCACACAAATAAATTGCGTTAAATTCACTAAAAATGGTTAAAATTGCAAAAATAAATTTTGTAAATTTTTATATAAGGTTCGAAATTTCGGTTCGTGATCCATTAATCACATACTGTTTTCATTATTAAATCACAGACAGTTTTCATTATTACACAAAATCTAGTGAACAACGTGAATGAAGTGTTTGCTTTATAATCTCTCTCTTTTTAGGGTTTCTCAATTTTTAGGGTCTTCAACTGCAAAAAAGTCTTCTTGCAAAAATTTCTTAAGGCACAATCTTTGATTCAAAACAAAGAGGTAAAAAAAATACATGTAGGTTTGCCTAATATGGCCGTAAACCACATTATTTGGACCTTTTCAACTTAATTAAAAACATCAGATTAGCACCAAGTAAGTGAGTAATCTCATAAAAAATGCCATAGTATATCTCCCCTTCCTCATATTATTTCTTATATATGTATTTCTTATTTTTTCATTTAGCCTCAGTTCGTTTAATAGAATTGTAAACTCCTACTTGTTCTGTTATTTCATCCAGTCTTTGACCCAAACTGATATAATTATTTCTCGCTTTTTTGTTTTCGTATTCTGATATAAATTTCTCCGCAACTTGAAATATTTGTTAAAATTAAGTTCTTTTATTTTGGTTATTCAACTCATTTTGAACTGAAATACACAGTGAATGCAAAAATCAGAAACATGTGGCACATGTAAAGGGTGGAGGGTAAAAATATGAAAACTATAGTGAAAACAATTTTGAATCTATCCATCCAAACATGTTTGTGTGAACATTAACAAAATATAATAGGGTTTTGAATTAAAAAATGGTACAGTAGGTTATGCATGTACATAGCAGCCATTACAGCACTATCAAGCAATACCAAGTCATCCATCGCACACTTTAGTGTAAACAATAACAAAACATAGTGTAATTTTGAAGTAAAAAATGGTAGGTTATACATCTAGCAGCCATCACAGAAATGCCATACATCAAACATTTTTATTGAAAATGTGCCTACTATTTATAACTGGTAAAATAAGTGTATATGCACTCAAAGAATGATACGATTCTTGGTTCATTTTTGAACAATGTCCCTAAACCTTTTGTCATATCTGTAACCGATACATCAGAGACATGATGAAACAAAAACCGAACAGAATGCCGAAATAAAAGAGACTTGATTATAGAACTTGACTAGCTACTGTATTGACAGAAAGTACTTCTTTATTTTATTGAAGAAATTGATAAGTTCTTAATTAACTTTCGCAAATGGGCTGATTATAAATATTCCGTGATAATAAACTTTTGTGAATGGTAAGTTTAGAAAAATTTGCAATAAGGCACAAAAAACAAGAACCTTGCGAAAGTTTGTGACCTGAAAGTAAACCCTGAACAAAAAAATACCTTCGTGCTGCTCCAGTTTCAGTATCTCATTTTTCAACTCACTGCTCTGCATATTTGATGACGAATCTACAAAACAAAGCAATGGGCACTGTCAAACATATACCCTCACAGGGTAACCACAAAACTTTTGAGTATTTTTTCCCTGAATTTCCCCTGATTTTTAAGCAAAAATGTATTTTATGAGCAAACTACGCTTATGACATGTTATACAATACAAATTAACTCGAAAGTTGTGTACTATATACACCATTTCACCTAAGAAATTCCATTGTAGTTGTTATTACAAAACGGGAGGTAAATTTTGAGTAGATATGAAGGTTTTGTGACCAGAGAAAAACTGAAAATATTTTATTTCTTTACTTTATTCAATAGAAACCTTTTCGTTTATTATTTGAGAAATTTGTTTCAAATATCAAAACATGTAGCCAGGAGACGCAGTGTTTTTCTCCCTCCTTCGCCCTTTTATAAATCGCTTTTAAAACACTGCGTGGAAAACTGACATTATTTTGCATGCGGAATTTGGATTAACCAATCACAGGCGTTTGCTGCTTTTGTTCTTTGGCGTGCATTGAATGTTTGTCATAGACGTTCAATTTTGTTTGAAGGTTGTGTTGTGTGACAAAAGCAACTGATATTCAATAGAACTATGGGAAACAACGTTGACTCAAGCTATTTTCTTCTTCTCTTTTAAATGAGGGGTGCAAGAAGGAAAGAGCAAAGAAAAAAGGAAATAGCTTAGTAACTAGTTAGGCTACAAAACATGTTTCACAAAGTAAAAATTAGCTTAATAAAAAAATATTTGCACTTTTTCCCTGGTCAAAGCCTTCATAGATATTTTTGTTTTATATAGCTCCAGAAGGTATGCAGTATCTAAGACTCCTTTTTCTTTCATATCAATTATTATATTTATTATTCTTCCAAAACCTTTCGTCCAAATCAAAATCATTCGAAAGGTGAAAGCAACTAAAAAGGCTGTAATAATAACAACGCAACAACTCACTTTGTTCTCAGTAACCGGCCTTGTAATGTGTGTCAACCCCATCTGCTTTTCCAGAAACTGCTCTGTTAGTCTTTCCGTTTCATGTGATGTTTTTTCAGGGTTATTTTTTAGGGACGCCTGAAATAATGATTTGCCTCATCTAGTTTCTCTTCTAGTATGGAGCACATGCTTTGATATTGTTAGCTCTGCATGGATATATGTTTGTGTGACTTTCTAGGCACTGAAGCCTTTCATTCAGCCATCCAATCTCCTGATGTGTAAAACTAACTTACTACTTCTTTGATGTAACAAGTACAAAAGATTTGCATCGTGGCGCCAATTTTCTAAGGGTTTCGCACACTGATACTTTATGGGTCAACCAGGGGTTGTATAACAATATTATTAGGGCCTTTTAAACTTTATTGACAAATTTACTAACTTACTAATAAATACAACTTTCCACAACGATATTTTGTGGAAAAATAAAAATAAAGTCTTTTTTGCTACTATTAGGGCTTTTTAAATCACACGAAAAAGAATTTACACCCGGTATAAAACAATATTGCCATAACAACAAAACAAACATTTTCCAAACGTTTCATGCCGCAAGTATATGTCTGCTTCGCTCTTGTACCGATTTTTAATTGTAAACTCGCCGGCAAACCAGAGGGTTTCAAACAACAAAACAAACCAGGTTATGCACTAGTATTGCTAATTTGTGCATGTTTTAAAATCAGCGAACAGGTTTTTGCATGCGCGATGAACGAAAAGGTCGGCCTTGAAAACAACATGAAATTTGGTGCAAATAGAATGTCAAAGATTTTGACGATGTAACAGCGTTGAAATTTGGTTGCAAATACGACGTCTAAATTCGCGATGTTGGAACAACGTTGAAATTTGGTTGCAAATACGACGTCGAAATTTGCAACATTGAAATTTGGTTGCAAATACGACGTCGTAATTTCCGACATGGAAACAACGTTGAGATTAGGTCGTCAGACGTCGCGACGTAAAATCAACCACATTTCAACGTTGATACGACGTCGTGTGCCCACTGGGAATTTGCTGTCAAGTGTTTTTCGGTTTTTTAATTCATCATTTGACCCAGATGTAAACAAAGCCTTATTCTAGTTCATTGCAGTAACATACACTTCTTATTAAGAGAGAGAAACAACTATAATAAGCAAATACAGTTTATTTTATCGTGCCTTGCTTCTGCACCAAACAAATTACTGTCATAGGAAAGATGTTTTTCACAGTCATCTTCAATTACCTCTCCTTGCACCACTAACTAAGCAGCTGGAGATTATGTATAATGACTATCAACCTATAAATGTTCTCCAAATGTTCTAATATACTAAGCTGTCAAGTGTTTTGGGAGTTTTTTTAGTTTATAAATTTTATTTTGGTGGAGGAGTGTGAAAGATGTGACAATCTATAAAGTTGGTTCATTTAATTTTGATTCTAATTCAAAAAGAGTTTAAAAAGCCTATTCTTTGGAATACACCATGGAATATATTTCAGAGAAATTGCACTGAGCAAACTATAGTGTCAAATGTTTGTGGAGATCTTGTTGGTATAAAGGTCAGACCTTTATCGAAAGTTAAAAAAACAAACTTGTTTTTATGACAAAGTACACTGTTTATCTACTCTTTATCTAAAAACCTGTCTTTGTTGAAAATTCCAATTATCTACTATAAAAAACAAACTTGTTTTTACGACACACTGTTTATCTACTGCTTATCTAAAAACCTGTCTTTGTTGAAAATTCCAATTATCTACGATAAGTAGAAATATTGTTTTGGCACTGTATACACTCAGTCAAAACTCTCTAAATAATGCTGTAATCACCCTAAACCTCGTTTCCATGCAATTCCATTTAAACCATAAAACAGCTGTAGTTCTTTCTAGAAAAATGGGATGATTTTAAAATCTTGAATATAAACACAATATTTAATACCATGTTGGATAGCAGAAATAAACAAAGAACGCCTTAAAGGGGAATTAACGTGATTAATAAATTTCTTTTTATTATACCCCATATTATGCTGCGAAAAAAATTAAGACCAACGCTCTTTATTTGAAAGAAAAT